>PVIR01003997.1:0-83048 GCA_004026965.1 Petromus typicus
ATTGATGTCATTAGATACCACTGGCTGATAGTATTGTTGAATTCTTATGTTCCCTGCTTTCAGGTCAATTTTTCTTATTAATTTTAGAAATGAATGTTAGAATCTCTAACTGTAATTTTGGACTTGTCTATTTCTCCTTTCACCTTTATTAGTTCACTTCTTATGTTTTAAAGATATACTGCTTGGAATAAGCACAATTAAATTAGATATGTCTTCTTGCTTGATTTGTCCTTTTATTATTAAATGTTTCACTTTGAAATTTTCTTCCAGTATACTTTATTTGATTTAATAATAGCTATTTCTACTTTTATTCAGTTGGTATTTGTTTGATTTCTTAACATTTTATCTTCAACCACCTAAATCACTATATTTAGCTTGAGCTTCTGATAAATAAAATATACTTGGGTAATGATTTTGAATATACTTTTCCAATTTACATTTAATTAAATGCAGAGTAGTGTATTAAAATACATTATTCTATTTAATGTGCTTATCAATATACTAGGACCTAATTCTGTCTTTATTTTTCTTTATATTTGTTCTTGTTGTACATTGCTCTATGTTTCCTGCTTTTACAGGAATTATCACTTTATATAGTTTATCTAAACATTTATTAGAATTTCATTTTGATTTAACTACAGAAGGTAATAATTTTCCTAAATATTTCTCCTAAATATATTTAAATATTGCTGAATCAATGTCATTATAATTTTTATTTTAACAATCTAATAATTTTGAAACTCAAATGAGAAAAAAAAAAAACATTGGATTTTAAATTGTCCTCTTTCTGTTCTATCCTGATTTTCCTAGCTTCTTTCTTTTATCATTTCCTTTTAGAGAATTTTTAAAACTATTCTTTTGGGTACTTCTACTAATATCAGATTCTCTTAGATTTCCATTGCTTGAGAATATATTCATTTCTTAAGATACCTTTGAATGATATAGAATTCTGGGTTGACCAGCAGTTTTTTTCAAGTCTTCACAAGTATCATCCCACTTTCTCTGGCATCCATAGTTCCTAATAAGAAATCTACTGTCTTTCACATTGTCTTTCTTTTATAAATAAAGTATTTATCATTTCTATGCTTTTTCTTTTTTCTTTGTCTTGAGTTGATGCACCTTGATGTAGATTTCTTTGAAGTAGTTCTGCTTGGAGCTTGCTTAACTTCTAGAATCTTTAGGTAGTTTTCTGCAAAGTTCACAAAAACTTCAGCCATTATTTCTTTGCATACATTTTCAGTTATGATGTCTTCTTCCTGTTTTTCAAAAAGTCTTATAAAGCAAATATTGTTTTGTTCTACTCTGACAAATCTCTAAGACTCAGCTTGGTATATTCTCAGTCTATTTTCTCTCTTCAAATTAGCTAATCAATACTACTTTAAATTCAAGGTAATTAGTTATTTCCCCTTCTTTCTCTATCCTGCTATCAAATTCATTTAAACTATTATCTGTTATTTCTAAAATACTCATTCTCTTTAGAATTAATTTGAACCACTATCGGTTTTAACATGATCATTCTCATTTTCTTTTTCATCTCTGTGTTTCCATACATTCCTGTTTTCATGTTTCAAGTACATGTAAAATTGCTTGATGAAAGATTTTTCATGTCTACTTTACAATATTTGCCAAATACTTGTGATATCAGTGTGTATATTGCCATTTTTTATTCAAGTTGAGAATTTCCCAAATATTTTCATGATTTTAAAGTGAGAACTGGACTTTATAGATACTATTCCACAAAATTCTAATTCTTATTTAGATCTAATTTCTTGGCTAGTTTGCTCTGATATCACAGCAGCAGAGGAAAAGGTAGTATTCATCATTGATGATAGAAAAGAGTATTCCCCTCACTGGGACTTCACTTCACCTCCCCTGCTGGTAGAAGAAGACTTCCTTAATTATTCCTCAGTAGCGGGAAGACCCACCACATGACCTCTCCTTATAATACAAGGGAAGCGAGAGTCTATCATCTAGTAGGAGTAACACACCCTGATTTTTCCTTGGCTTTCTCTGACAACATCTGTCCAAGCAAATTGCTGTACTTTATTATAATCTTATGAGAAATGAAGATTGTGTTTTATGCTACTCTTTACTCATATGTATGTATGTAGGGCTATAGATTTTTTGTGGCAAATGGCTATGTTAGAGTGCTCATTGTTTAGATTTTGTTTTCTTTTACCAAACTGTCTGTTTCTGTTTGTTTATTTTGTCTGTACTCATTGTATTTAATTTCCATATTGAACTTACATAAGTGTTCTTCTTTGATTCCCAAGATCCTGAGATCTATTTTCTATTCTTTTTTCATTCAGTATACCTATGTTTCTCTTAGTATTCAACCCATTGGATACCCTACATTAAATGCTATCTCTACCTTAAATAGATGACCAAATGCCTAATACTTGACAATGGGTAGATGAAAACAACAACACTTGATTAATTACATATTCACTCATAGCCCAAGGGAAGAGGATAGCACATAGCAAGCAGAGTGACTTTGGAGTTACATTTGGAAATAGATTGAACCCATAGAGGCTGTGAGAGACAGTCTTTGTAAGGGAGGCTGACCTTTGGTTCTCATGAGATTTAATTTGTTATGTAATTTTACAGGCTGGCAGGGGAATAAAGCCCATTGGAGGAGTTAATTCTATATAAACCAGAGTTCTCTGTCTCACAAACTCAAAAAATACAGTTGTGGATAAAGTGAAGAAGTTAGAAGAGTATTTATTAGAAAAAAAATGAGAACAACAAGAAAATAAGTATTTATTAGAAAAAATAAGAAAATTATTTGATGGACATCCACTATGACGGGCTGCAAAAGTGGTCACTGCTCATGTGCTTTCTTTGTTTTAGTTTTATAGAGATAAGCAAAGCTCAGGAGGCTTTGTAAGTTTTTTAGCAATAAGTTACTTGGCGGGAAACTGGTCACTCTGCATTTCTGTTTTTCCAGAAAAAAGGATAGGGTGAAACTGTCAAGAAACTTAGCATACTCAGCCTGAAAACCTTCTTCCAGGGCCTTTTTACATTTCTATGCCCTGTGGTTTTGTAGGACTATTTTAGCTAAGAAATTTAAAGATACTTATCATATCTCTAAAGCTGTCATGGTGGCTTTTTCAATCTTATTGAACCATAACTGTCAGTAACAAGTTAGAGATGTAGCTGGTGACTGCCACCAAGGGCAAGTGTAGTACTTGGAGCTCTCTTTTTATATCTAGCATATATGGATACAGATACACAGATATGTATCATAGTATATGATAGACAGACAGATACAAAGAAAATCTTTTTGGTTCTACTTTTCAACTGGATATTTAAGGTCAAGTTAAAGTGAGATCGTATAAACTATATTAACCACTTTCTATATATATGAAGGTCAGTGAAGGATGTTCAGGGATTACTTGTGAGACTTTGTGCAAAGCCTCAGCATAAATATGCACACATGCACATGTATGCAGGTACACACACACACACACAAACTGGGTTTTTTTAAAACCAGTGTTATTTGCCAGGATGGGTCAACTTTGATTGATCAAATATTTTCCCTTAGAAACATAGGCAATGTTTCCCTTTTTAGTGACCCTTCCTTCAGCATAATATACTTTGGTTGACTCCTGTCATCTGAATTCCAACATTACCAAGTAACAGAGTTACAGGATCTGGTAGAAAGGGCTCCCTCATGTTTGGGCCCTTGTTGACCTGACAAAGACAGGGTCAGCACACTGACTGTCTTCTTAGCTCAGTTATTTTTCACACCTTTGGTCTTTAAGCCTCAAGTGCTGAACACTCTGAAAGTTAGTTGTATCCATATTGAAGTGTGAGCAGTAACTTTAACTACCAGACTTTTATCTGAATCCTGAACACTTTCAAATATACAGTGTAGCTAGATAATTATTGTTTTTACTAATCATCATTATCTTAGAAGTGAAACAGCTATACAATGCTATGAGATAAAAGTTATAAAGTTTTGGGAGAATTTTGGAAATTCCCAGGAAAAATTTGATATCAAAAGAAAACAACATTTTAGCACAACAATTTCCACATTATTATATTAGAACCATTAGATCTTGATTATTATCTCTGAAATATATATAAGTTTTTATTGTTAATCTTTCTCTAATTATAAAATAATAAACTATTTAAATAAACTCTAATACTCACTTTCCATTTGGTGGCTTCAAAATCCAAAGTGATCTCAGTAGGGACCTCCATATATAAAACAATATAATTTCTAAATTTAACTAGGTACATAACTTGAATTAGCTTTTAACTCAGTGTATGCGCTGTTTCTTTTCATGCACCCAAATCTATTGTTGTCTGTCCTTATTTATAAGCTTACTAACTTTTTGACATATGCTGTTACACTCTATTAGGTTAAGTTGATGGTCTAGGGATGTTCAGCTAGTCTGATTCAAGACTAACTAGCTGAAGTGCCAGGCATAGTGGCTCACACCTGTAATCTCAGCATTCAGGAAGCAGAGGCAGGAGGACTGCTGTGAGTTCCAGGCTCGCCTGGGCTACATAGTGAGCTCAGGGTCAGACTGAACTACAAAGCAAGACACTGTTTCAAAAAATAATAATAATAAAAAATACAGAGCTGAGGGGAGACCCTTTCCCATTGGTGATGCGCATACCTGGAGAGAGCTGGGAAACTCAGGCCTTCCAAAATAGGAATTATTTTTTAAATTCAAACACATATTTTGTGAAGAAACTTCATCCCCTACACAAGCATGCCACATAGTCCGACTCTCCCTGCCCTGTAAACAATGGCTATTGTTTTCCACAAGTATCAAATGGTTTTGTATTTACTTATAGCGTAATTTACATTATAGTTGAGTCACTACCTAATTATTTACCCAATTTTATTTTTATCTCTGTCTCCACTTATTGATGACCACAGCCTTCCAGGGAACCACAGTCACTCACCTTCTTTTGCAATCTTTCCACTGAAGAACTACAAGTTTTTTGGAGTATAAGAAGCTGTTTGGTTCCCTCTGCCTACACCCAGTTTCCCTTCCCCTTTGAGCATTCTTTTATTTTACAATACCTATTACATATTCTGAACCTCATTTTCACCAAAAAGGGAGTGAAAAATTTGATGGTAAAAAGGAAAAAGCCAGAAACAGTTTATTTTTATGAGAGAGTGGTCTTGTAGGGAGGGCAAGGGAATAGGAAAAATTGAAAATCAAAATACATCATGGACAGGTACAAATTCTCAATGTTAAATGTGATCATAATGTACACCTAAAATGTACCAATAAGCTCAATTTACTTTAAAAAGAAGTTATTTTACATCCAATCTTAAAGAAGCCAAAGCTACTTTGGAATTACTGTCATAAAATAACATCTAAATTGATGTTTAAAAAAATGAACAAGAAAATCTATCTACAACTTTTTACAGTTCCTCATTTTTGCATAACATAAAATCTCATTACACTCCAATAATTATTAAGAGAAGTAAAGTACTTTAAGAAAACATAAATATAGAAATTTTGATCTACTATAGTTATTAATTAATATCAAAATTACTTTAAATGATAAGAAAGTAGGGTCATTTAAATTAAATATAACGGAATAATTTTCCCCCTTTCATGTATTGCTTGTCTATGTATTTATTGCTAAAATTAATATTGACAAAGGGACAATTTCATTTTAATGTACAAAATCACATATTCCTTCTTCTCATGAATAATGGTTATTTATAACCCCAAATTACCAACTGAAGCCTAAACTATAAGAACACTATTGTTCCTGAAACTTATAGAATCTTGATGTATAAACTGTAGATAAACCAAATTTAACACTTGTAATAAGAATCAAGTACTATGTCTGACAGTAAATACATGTTCTGTATATATTTCCAAGTATTAATAAATTGAAAAAAAATTGGCTCTTCTCTAGATTATCTTTTGGTTACACTGAGTGAAGTACAATAGATATCCTAAGAAGACCAAAGGGGGAAGAAATTCCAAGGATCTGATCTATGACCTGTTAGCTATTGAAGGCAAATGTATTTCTTTGTTTCCTGTTCTTCCTTGATAACTCTGTGTGCAAAAATGCAATCCCCTTTGACTCCTTACTCTGATCAAAAAGAGCAAGTGAAACAGAACAAGGGGTGGGGACTGTACAGTGTTCTTTCCAAGGAAGAAAAGAGCAACCGATCCCTACATAACATTTGAAGAACCCCCTTTAGACATAGCAAAGAAGTCTCTGTACAAATGTTCATAATCATAACACAATGGGACATTGCCAGTCCCATACCCATCCCAGCAATGGAATGAAAGCTGGAGTCTTTCCTTTGTTAGGGAGGATGGTTTAATTATTTCCTCTCAGTGATATCTCCCACCTCTTTTTTATTTCTAAGCCTACATTAAAGCTTTTTCCTGTGATTTCAGGCATTTCCTTTAATTTTAATTTATTTTACTGCTGAAAGAAGCTCCTTTACTCACATGATGCATTTGGGGAAATAACTTTGCCATTTTTAACATATTTGAAATTGTATCCAATATATTTTAATAATACAGTCTGGCTTTTTAAGAGTCCTAAACCTTTCCTTACTTAGTTTAATATGGAATGTACATAGTTCCTAATCCTTTATCAAATGACTGAATGTCACCCTATTTTAGTAAATAATAGCCTCTTGAATAGTGGCTTTATGCTTTTCAAAGTATATTTTAGTCATTATTCCTAGATATTATTTTCCTGACAGTCCATGCAATAAATATGGCAGGTACAAATCCTCTTTATTTTTTTAATGAGCAGACAAAACTGGAAAGGGTGGATGCAACACCAAGAAGGGGGAGAGGACTGAATGTGGCCTGAACTTCAGCCACCTGACTGTTAACTAGGGTTTGCTCCCTCCACCATAAACTTCTTTTGTGACAAAAGACACATATGATGCCTAGACAGAGCATAAAGATTGTTAGAAGCATATTGGGACCATATGTCTACTAAACACTGTCTAGAGTTCTAATAAATGTGCTGCACATACATGTATAGTCATTCTCATGTATAAAGTTCCACTACTAAATACAAGTACACTTTTTTTTTGAGATAGGATATCACTTTGTAGTTCAGGCTGGCCCTGAGCTCAGCCTCAGATTCACAGCAATCCTCCTTCCTCTGCCTCCTGAGTGCTAGGACTACAGGTTTGAACAACCAAGGCACTGTGGTATGTGGTAATGATTGCTGGGGGGTGTGAGTCACCATACCCTGTATGTGGTTACTCAGAATCAAATCTGGACCCGTGTGCTTGCAAGGAAGGTTCCAGAACCACTGAGTTAAATCCCTGGTACAATATAAGTACATTTTAAGATGCTACTGAACTTATCCATGTCTATATTCTAAAACAACAGGAAATAAAAAAGTCATCTGAAGTTGAAATAAAAATCTTTTTATATCAAAGATAATTTGGGTTTTTTTTTTTTTTTACAAAACAGCATGAAAATCACTGCTTTAAATAACAGTGTTTTGAAAACAAAGGGTCTTGTGAAAATAACTGATATGCCTAGAAGCAGGAGAAGAATTGTGGATTCTGGAGAGAGAGGAGTCCAGTCTATTAGCCTGCTCTCAGCAGTGCCCTATATACTGTACCACATGGAAGAAATAGGCAAAAAAAGAATTGTATAACTTGTTTCTAAACTGGTTCCAAAAAAAGAGCATGAAGTAAAGTGGCCCTTTTCATTTATATGCAGCTTACTGCATCATGGAATATGCTAGTGAATTAAATAGCTCTTCATTTACAAATGTGTTTTACAAAAGTAGAATGAATAGGCAGAAAACTATGCTCAGTAATAGCAGAAAATCAAATGTAAGACTGGAAATCATGACAATAACACTCATTTCAACAGAGTAACCCTGATAAAACTAAGGAAAAAGGAAGCTAGAATAATTCTAAATAGCCCATTAGTAATTTTTGACACTATCATGCAAGACTTTCCTCTTGTGTTTAAAACATACTTGAATATTAAAAGTGATGGCTGCATCTTAACTGTAGCAGCATTATTTAATTTTAGTATGGACAATAGCATAAGATTCAAGTCATTCCATCTCAAGTGAATGAGAGAGAGAGAGAGAGAGAGAGATGGAGCCTCCTGCCTGGGCTTTGTGTTCACAGCAATTAGTTTAAACTCCCTGGAGCTGACTTTAAATAATTTCATAGCTCCTGTTAGATCTCTGCCATTTACCATTTGTGCCCTTCCTATTTTTATGGAAACCAGGACTTACTCTGGAGGCTCTTGCCTGTCAGGGCTGCAGGTGAAGGCCAGCTGGGGCCAAGGCATTTTGTGTGACTATTAGCAAGTGAAGAGTGTCTCCTGAGTCTCTGTGTCTTTGGGGACCTAATGCTGTAAGCAAATTCACTAGCCTTGCCTCTGAGATTTCCTGTTACTACATCCAAATCTTCAGGAAATGAACAATCTGTACCTAGTAGCTACTGTTGGAGCATTCTGAGGGGAAAAATGGGAGAAAATTGAAAAGTATCCTGTTGGGTTTTGAGATTGAGGGGGAGGGAAGGGACAAACAGGGAAAGGCGGGATGTCTGAGGCTGTGTGCTCTGTCAGAGAGACTGAAGTTCATTAGCAATTATTTCCAGGTCCCCACGGCTATGTCTCCGTGATTTCTCAGAACACACATGCTGCCCTTGATTAATGGGGGCAATGGTATCTGTATAACGGGAAATTTTGGCTTATAAAAAAAAATCACAGAAAATAGTTTGCCAAAAACTTGTGTAAAGTCTGGCTCATATCAAATATTAATGTTAACACAGAGAAAAATTTAGGACTAATTAGTTTTTGAGTTGGAGAGGACAGTTAATCCAGTTTTTCATATTCTAAAGCCTAAAATTCTTATGAAGGCTAATCTTCCATGAAGAATATCCAAAATTATACATGTGAAAATATTTAGATTAAATAAGTCTTTTATAGGAAGAAAATGTTGAGTATACCTCCATTTCCACCCATTCACTTAAACAAAGAGGTGTTTCTTGACCTTTACTCCCACTACCTACCTGAAAATCACATCAGGTTTAATTAAATTCTACCTCATTGAAGGAAGAAGATGACAGGTAAGTAATTAGGACATGGCAATTATTTCAAACCAAGAAATTTACATTTAGCAGGATCAAATTGAGTTATAAAATCAAAGGCTTTGGTTTCTGTAAGAAACCTTTGTGGTCATCAAACAGTATTTTATCTTGCAGAGAAAGAACTGAGGTCTGGAGTACAGGGGAAGATTGAAAATGTCTAGATTCCCCTGGCATTCAACATCTTATCTCCTGAAACCTTCTCCATCTTTACAAAAAGTCATATTCAAGGCCAAGGATTTAGCTCAGTGGTTCTGGCGTCTGCCTTGCAAGTGCAAGGTCCCGAGTTTGATCCCCGGGAATCACCTACAACTATGCCGGGTGTGGTGATTCATGCTCACTAGTAATCAATACCACACACCACAGTGCCGGGTGTGGTGGCTCATGCCTGTAATGCCAGCACTCAGGAGATAGAGGAAGGAAGATTGCTATGAGTTCAAGGCTTGCCTATGTAGAGCATGCAGAGGCAGCCTGAACTACAAAAGCAAGACCCTGTCTTGAAAAAAAAGTCACATTCATAGTTCCTTTCTCACAGGGCTGATGTGAAAATTAAACGAGTAAATATGTGAAATAGTACATGTGTGTAGTAAATACTCAAAAATACAAGTTACTTGTAAAATTAGTAGTAGAAGTAGTAACAGACATCCTTGAATTATCACAGAAGAGTAGCACATATATTCACTTCTTAATTACACTACAGAATGTTACTGTGCTGGAAGAATATTTAAGATTACTTTCAGCTATCAAATTTTCTAAACCCACATCATATTGATGATTCTCCATAAGATGGAAAAGATATGTGATCTTGATAAATTGATACCTCTTTTCAGGTTAGTGAACAGACAATTCAAGGTCTATTTTGGATTCTCTTCCCTCTACTGACAAATGAGCTTCCCCACAATTCATAAAGGAAAATCATTAGTTCTTCATTTGGGAACAAAATGTGCACTACAGAGGCTGATATCAGGCTTCTCTCCGGTCCTCAAGCCTCTTTCTTTCATGACCTAAAAAAAGCTAAAAAATGAAGAACATCATATATTTCTGTTCACTTTAATAATGGTAGTGATACATTTAGGCTAAATAATTCCTCGCCTCACTAGATTATGGGGTTGAACATATCATGTTTCAAAGCAGAGCAGTCTTCAACATAAAACTGTCCTCTCAAAGTAAAACAGGTTTCATCTAAGCAGATAGAAGTTTGGGCTGGATATCTGGTTAAATGTATGCTTCACAATGGGAATGAAAAGTGGTTTCCTACAAAACACTTGTACTAACTGACCAAAATCCTTCTTTTTGTGTTTTCTGTGTTGCTCAGTATGTTCTCCATTGTTTCAAATGCTTGGCCTCTATCTCATCAGGTAATCAGAAGCAGTCTGAATATATCATATGTATAAATGCAAAAATGTCCACTACTGGAAGCTTAATGAGTGATCAAAACACTTCAATCAGTGGCATGGACCGGGATGAATCCTAGGCTCAGAAGGAACTGGCCCATCCTTCAGCTCAGACTGGAGAGAAATTTCAAAGTCTCAGGTAAAGAGGATTGAAACCGAGACCTCCCAGCATAACTGATGGATTAAAGTTGCAATAGTGTACATCAACACAGCTTCATTGTTATCCCTGGAAATCTTACACATCAATTTATCTCAGTAATATCCTAAACTTAAAATAAATAAATAAAACAGCTCTTTTATCAGGAAAATAACTTACTCCAAACAGTTAAGATTCATCACAAAGCCCAGCAGATCCAGGCTACTGTATATCAATTTTGCCCCAATCCAACTCCTTTCTGGCTTTAAAAGCCCCATCTAAGTCTTTAAATACAGACTTCAAAACCCTTATAAATGAATGTTTCTCACTTCTTTTCTTTTAAAGTAGCATAAACTCTATAAAGGTGACATTCTTCTTTGTTGTTTTAAATATGATAAATTAAGATTCGCTTAAGAAGCCATTTTTCTTGGAGGAATTAAAAATCCAGTTGATCTTTTGGGCCATTTTCTTTCTCTAATCTATTTGGAATTCTTTTTTTTTATAAGTTTTTTTTTGAGACAGGGTCTCGCTTAGTAGTTCAGGCTGGCCCTGAGCTCAGCCTCAAACTCACATCACAGCAATCCTCCTGCCTGTGCCTCCCGAGTGCTGGGATTACAGGCGTGAGCCACCATGCCCGGCACTGTGGTATGTGGTACTGGTTGCTGCTGGGGTGGGTCTCCACACCCAGTATTGTTATGTGGTTAGTGGGGATCGAACTGGGTCCTTGCGCTTCAAGACAGGCGCCTGAACCACTGAGCTATATCCCCGGCCTCTATTTGGAATTCTTAATATTTTTGGATGATAGTATGTTTTTAACAATTCCTAGTTAGTAATAATTAGACATTTGTTTTAAAAAATGGCTTTCCTTGATGAGCTGATTTTTAATTTAAAATGGACATAATCATATTCATAATGCTGTTGCAAATAATAAATAAGAAAACACATGAAAATTACTATCAGAATAAACTCATATTGTTAAAGCTTTCAAACTTCCTCACAAAATTTTCTAAGAATTTATTGACATATAATAAATACCAACTGGTCTTCTGATTCTTTATACCCAGAAAAATACCCCTGTGTCTACTCACAGGAGACTGTAGGAATTTACAACACAAATCTACAGTTCCTCTGATGAGAATATTCATATATCCATATTACTGTGTTATCATATCATAATAAGAACTATTTCCACTCCCTTAGTAACATAGAGCCTTGAAAATGAGTTTCCTCATCTGCAAAATAGGGATAATATTTCAACTACTTCTTTCAATAACATTGTTCAAATGAGATTTTTAAGAATTATGATAACCATGTTTGCATTTTAACACGAGTGCCACCGAGTGATGGTGATGCCCTTCTAAATAAGGGAAGCAATTTCTGGTCTAAATATTTTTTGAAATGTCAATATTAAAATAAATGTATAAATACACATGAATATTATGATCAGTTGTATACATTATTCTCTAATAGCTTTAAATTTCATCTTTATGTCTATATGTGTACTTATTCTACTATTTATTGTGCATTGTATCATTTCTACTTGATTAAAATGATGAGAGGGTTTTCCCTTTAAATGATGCTTTAAGTGGCTCAGATGGTTTAATAGATCAAATCTGTAATTCAATATTTTCTAGTTATTATTGCTAATGTAAATATATCAACTGTGTTCTCTCACATTCTATGTTAATTTTATAATCTTCCATCTCATATCTTTAGTTCACAATTTAAATCACTTCATTTTAACAAGTCTTGTTTAAAATATAGACATTTAACTTGATCAGATTTATGGAGAAGATTTCCTTTTGTCATATATGTACATTTTTCTGTAGTTCTGTCATTTCAGGTGATTGTAAAACAAAAGAAAGTGTAGATATATGTCTAACATCCTGATATAATCTCTTCTGTTTCTTTCAAAAGTTTCCACTTTGATTACTTCCAAGTAAAGTACCTAACTCTTGAGGCAATCTGTTCCGTAAAGACTTCACTCATGACACATATCTTAGAGGGTATGATAGGAGTTACCGCTTCTACTTTTTGTTTTCTGAATGTAAAGCTGTGAATGTAAGCATCATCATTTACTGAGTTGATGGGAATAGAGCAAAAGTTATTTGTGTCACTAGTGCACAAACTTTTGAGGCAATTCGTGATTTGAACTTCATCTATAGTGGTGATTATAGAAGTATGGATCAAGATGCAGCATCTGTACTCCAGGCTCCTAATGACTGAAGTGGCAGCATCTTCTGCTCACCTTATATGAACATGTAACATGAGCAAAAATAGACTCTTGTGGTGGTTATCCCCTGAGAGTTTGGGCTGTTTGCTTTAATTTCATAGCCTACCAATCCTAAGTGATACATGTGCTCAAATAACTCTCTCTCTGAGTGAGGGATGTTAAATCCCCCTTCACCAGAGATGTCACTTCTACAATAAATGAGCAGGCATATTTCTCCCATGGACTCAAGATATAGTTGTGTTCCCAAGAAATGATTGACCAGCTATATCCCTAGGCCATGAAAAATGAAAGCAGAAAAAACATGTTTTAGAAGGAAAAGAAAGAATAAGTGGTGTTGGTGTCTACCTAACTGGGTCTAAGCCCCGTGCTTCTCTGAAAGGCCTATAAGCACAGTGTTTGTAGATAATTGTTGACATTTAACTGAATAATTCAGACCTCTGTTTCAGATTCAAGGTAGTCTCCACCAAATTTTCTCCCTAATTACTCTAAGGGCACAGTGCTGTGCTCAGTACTTGGATGATCCAGATAAGAAGGTAAGCAATGTGCTCTCCAACTACAATACAGAAAATACTGTCATTGCATATTAAATTTAAAGAACCACTAATTCCTGTCTTTAAAGCCCCCGTAATTATTTCCACAAAAGACTCCCGCTATACAAGAACTCTAAGGAAAAAGAATACCATGGTTAAATAAACTCAGAAACAAAACTCAATTTTCTCCATCACACTCATACATGTCTACATTCATATGAGGTCAATATGTTGACCTGCATGAGGACAAACTCATACTGTATTTCTTTCTGAGTACATGGTGAGGACATCTTCATCCATTTTCAACAGAAGGTATTTCTTTGCAGAAAATGTTTTCCCACTGTATAAATGTATAAATATTTGTGAGATGTGAAAATTTTTAAGCAAAATAATTTATGAGGTTTTCTAACACTGTTGGGTAGCAGTACTAATCATACTACTCCCTAAAACGCTCTTAGGAAACTAAAATAGATAAGTTAATATTTTACAAAACTATGACAAAGTAAGAAAACTGCTACATCATAACTAGTTAGAAGCAAAATACTGGATATATGAATATAAATGTCTTTAGGAACCAAACTCATCAAAGAATTATTCTTTTCAACATTTTAAATAAGCAAAGATTAGAAAACCCAGATCTGCTTGGCTTAACAGAGTGTTTATCATACTTAGTATAACTTCATGCTTCAGTGACCCTATACATTTCTCATCATACATACATTTAACAAGTGATGATATTCAAGTATTATGTGAATCAAATATTTTTTTAGATGAGAAAAATGTTAAAGTATATTTTCAAATCAATCTGCTACTTAGTATATTGTGGGTACAAAAATTGTTAAAGAAGTGTCACATGTTAAAAAAATGGAACCACTTGGGGAAATATCAATTCTCTGAATGAGTAATTCTGAAAATATAATATTTGAAATATATTTCCAATCTTTCATTCTATAAAGTTGCGTTTGCTAAAAGTGGCAATAACCAGAAATAGTCATTGAATGCCTAGAGTACATAAACTGTTGTATAAGAATCGAGGAAAATATTATTAGAAAACAGATTTCCAAAGGGACACAACAAATATGATTACCTGGTATGAGGAACTCAGAGCAACATTAAAAACTCTGCCGAACAGAAGGCCTACAGTGGCCTCTTTTATTATTTAAATGAAAGACACTATAAACAACTCTTTGATAGTCCCATGCTGTGCTGTTGTTCTGGCCCAATCAGACTTGATTAGGAGTGCACGTTCAGCCTTTTATGAACACCTGTGTCTAGAGCCCACAAATAATTAGCTTAGCCATACCATTTCACTCTAATAATGGTGTAATTTACCACGCCTTTCAGGCTCTGGACAGCTGGTGCTATTGAAAAGCACCTCAGGATTAGGCCCTGACTCTCAGGCCAGAGTCTTTGGGGGGTTCTTAGGTATCCATGGCAACACATTTAGACTGCAAATTATCACCTCTAATAATAACTGGGACAGTCTATCTTTATTTTATTTTGGTTATTCCTAGAAAAAGATAATGCCCAAGAAACAACTGAAAGCTCAAAATCATAGAGAAAAATCTCTTAAAATATAAATATATATTATTACCTCCTCAGTAAACACCTAAGATGAAGAAGGCCAAGTAATTTAAAAAAAAAAATCACACCTGTTCAAAGTTCATTTGGTTATTTAATGTAGATTTATAAAAAGATAATTGAGGGAAAGTGAGGTCCACCACTGAATTCTCCAGTGCTAATTGATGCTGCTACCTACAGCTGCATGGAAATCTAAAGGTGAATTACTCTCTTGAAAAGCTCTTCAGTAGACAGCAACTATGTGACTGCTGTACTTTCATCTGGGTCCCTAGAAGGTTATAAATTGGACAGACTAGAAATAGTGAGGGGCACCCACAGGCCTCCCGCAGCTTCTCTTTGATTCAATGTGTGCCTCATTAACATAAGCACGGCAGGCAGGCAGGGCTCACTCAGGACTCACCTCACCGTCCCCAGGACATATCAGGCTAGGAAATTTGAGCAAGACCAAAAATAAAATTCTCATATCAGGACATAGCACAGCCAATTCAAACAAACAAAAAGTCTCTGCTTCATAAAATATACTCATGCATATTTAAAATGTTAGGTAAATAGATGTCCTTGTTCTGTTTTAAGAGAAAATTATTCACTGTATGTGGATGACCACATTTCAGAGAACTATGGGCAAGTAGATATCACAGGATGCCACTAAGGTTAAAATGCTTGAGCTCCAGAGTCAGACTGTCTGCGTTAAAATGCAAGCATCACTATACATGCCCACGTGATTTTGGATGGTCTGATAATGTCTTTAGCCACTTCACATGTTTACACAATGGGAATAATAATACTTCAGAGAGATATAGTACGGATTAAGAAGGTAAGGTGCATAAAAGGCTTCTTGCAACATTGTATTATGTGATAAATTTTTTTATTGGCCACTGTTACTGATTATGGAAGCCCTGGAGATGTGCACCATCCACATCCTCCTACAATGGAAGACCTAGAGCATATGACCTACAATACTAATAAACAACACTGAAACATACTTGTACGTTTGTTTTTCAGAGAACAATTCTGGATACTGCAAAACAATAGAATCTACATTATTAAATTCCATGGAACAGATAATGCTGATATTCAGTCCTAGGAAGTACAAAGAGAAGGTATAACCTTTCATTTTTTTGAGCAACTGTTCCTTGTCAAACAGCGCAATTCCTCCCACAGCAAAAGCACACAATACAACAGGCAACCCCTAATTACTTAACAGGGTCACACATGAAGTGCCTGCACAATGACGTAAGGAACAAATAAACCTGTCAGCAGTGAGCAGGGAAAAACAAAAGGTAGATGGGGGACTAGAACAACTGTAATCTGAAAAATTGTACTTTTAAGAAAAACTATAGCTTTGGAACATAAAAATTACTGAAGCCCGTTTCCGTTTCAGAAAACTCTAAAATAAAGAAAAATCCTCAGGGTATGAAATACTAATAAGCCTGGAACTGGGTTCTAGGCCAACGGTTGTCACCTGAACATTGTAGCTTCTTTTATGGATTTCCCTCCTCAGAGCAGCAGCGGTTCTAGTGGGCAACCTCTCTCTGCCTCACACACAGGTCCATGGTTTGAGTTCAAACATAGCCTAGCAAATGAGTGACCTTCTAGTGAGAATGCATACTTATGATCACCCTTTTCTTGGACACCGCCAGAGCCCACATTAAAAACTCAAACCACAGATTGTATTTCACCCCTCTCTTGAGGACTTGTACTCTAATTTCTCTGAGTGTGTATTTTCTGAATTCTGCCTGATAACCCTTACTGTCTCTCTCCTTGATACATCTTGAAAATTCTTTTTCTATGGCAGAAATCAGCAAACCTACAACATATCCTGCAGACAGGGTGAGTGGAAGGTCCCACTTTCTCTTTGTGGGACATCTTGAGATGCCCATCTGGTGATAACATTTCATAGTAACTCAGAGAAATACTGAAATGTGATTTGTCTTGGATCTTGTCCAAGAAGTCTATGAGATCTTGTCTATGAGATAGAAAGTCAGGAAAGCTTTTCAACACAGAGGAAGAAACATAATAAAAACTACTGACACATAAATGTACAAAATTGCTTGAGAGGTTTAGAAATCAATAAAAGGGGAGAAGGAAACCTAGGTGGTGTCTGCTGATGAAGGCAAAAGATTTGGAGGAAAGCAGTACAAAACTTACAAACAATGGGGATAAAAATGCCACCTACAAGTTTTCTCTAGCAGATACTAGATCTTCAAACATCATTTCTATATATGAGTGATCACCACAGTGTTCTAAAAGACCTTAGGTACATATGGAATGGGCTAGACAACACTAAAGAAACCACTTCGATAATTAAAATTAAAAAGTTCTGGATTCAATGCCCCACACAGAAAAGGGGAAAGTTACATCAACTGAACAACATAGTACATAACCTTTTAGATTGGATTTTTTTCTTCTATTTCTTTGAGATTTCATCAAACATTTTGTGTATCAACTTGGTTAATTCATTTTTATTGATGAACAGTATCCATACCAGTGATACTGAACCTTTAGAAATGAACCAAGATTCATTTACCGCAAAGTGTCAGCATTGGAACTAAGCTTAAACACTAAGGTTTTAGTTTAGAAAAAACAATTCATACATTAATATCTTTTATCTTATAAGAATAAAAGTAATATGTATGCCACAGGTTTGCCACAACTTGTCTATACTACATATCACAGTTTAACCATTTGTTGAATGACATATGAAAGTGTTCAATTTCTAGACTATTACATATACAGCTGCTGTCAATATTTTTCTACAGACTTTTGTGTAACTTTATATTTCTTTGAAATAAATGCCACAGGTACAATTGTTGGGCCATATGATCATTGCAAGTTAAGCTTTTCCCAAGTGCTTGTACCATTTTACATTCTTTCTAGCAGTATATGAATGATCTACTATAATGTCTCTATTCTTCCTAGTATTCAGTGCAATCATAGTTTTTGCTTGTTGTCTTTCTGGTATTAATATCTAATTTTTTTTTATTTTTCAGGATTTCCATGCTATTCACATCCTCTGCAAATATCGATCATTTCATTTATGCAGTAAATCTGAAAGTCTTTTATTTCTTTCCCTGCTTTACTGTGTTAACTAGAACTTTCACTATTGGATAGAATAAGAATGGTTGGGGGAGAGATGATATTTCCAATCTTAGACTAGAATCTTGGTCTTTCATCAGTGTGTTGTGAGTTCCAGGATGATTTATGGATGCTCTTTACCAATTTTATCCCGTAGTTCTAGTTTGTAGAGAGTTTTTTATCATGATTAAGTATTGGATGTTTACAATCCTTTTTTCTTCTTTTGTTGTTTTGGTTTTGGTTAACTGCTATTATCATATGACTTTTTTTCTGCTTTTTAAAAAATGGTCAATTATACTATTTTTAGATTTTAAAACAGCCTTGTCTTTCTGAGAAAAGACATTTGTTACAGTGTATAATTGTATCTATTTTCGTATTTTGCTACTTTAATCGGTTGTTTTAGTCTCCAACTATAATTATGGATTTCTGTATTTTTCATTTCAACTCAAACATTTTTTCCATAATTTTCAACTGCACTGTCACATACACATTTAGGATCCTTCAGTGTTTCTGTTGAATTTTCCTTTTATCACTGTTTAATATTTCTCATCCTAATAACTTTACTTCCTCTGAAGTTATTTTTTTCTCCTTTATCTTCTTACTGTTTCAAATATTTCATCCTTGTTGCATTTTTAATTAATATTTGCATAATATATTTTCTATTGCTTTCAATCCATCTATATTATTGAATTAAAAGATTTTTTTGTTGTTCTTTTAGAACATAGGTTATCCATGATTTTGTGGTTTTGTTTTTGTTTGTTTGTTTTTTTGGTTTGTTTGTTTGAGACAAGGTCTCACTTTTGTAGTTCAGGCTGAACTTGAGCTCAGCTTTGAACTCACAGCAATCCTCTTGCCTCTGCCTCCTAACCCACAACACTGAGCACTGTGGTATGTGGTACTGATTGCTGGTCGGTGTGAGTCTCTACACCCAGTACTGTTGTATGTGGTTATCAGAGATTGAACCTAGGCCCTTGTACTTGCAAGGCAAGCACCAGAACCCCTGAGCTAAATCCTGGCCCTTATTCATGTTTTTGTAATAAATTCTTCCAATTTCTATTGATTTTTGATTTAGGCATTTTTACTTAAGGTAATTATTGATATGTTGGCACCTAAATCTACAATATTATGCATTTTCTCTGTATTTTAGTATTCATTTATTTGTATTTCCATGGCTTTCTTGTAATCTTATACAATTCATGTTGTTTAGTTTGTAAGGATCTCCAGTGAATCTCCTGGTACTGTTTTACTATGCCCATTGCTATGTCCATAAGTATGATTTATCACAGCTTGCTAGAACCAACGGTTTGCTACTTTACCTGCATCGTGGAAACTGTCATTCCACATAAAGCTCTTCACTTTCCTTTAAGTATTATGATCTTGGTCATCATATAGTTTTATTTTAGCTTTAATTCTTAATTGTGACACAAATCATACAGAAAAAGATAGCATACTATTCATCTAAGGGTAACACAATGAAATCCCATAGATTTCAATGAAATCCCATAGAAACATAAGTTTGTTCCACACAGTTCTGAGGCTGGGAAGACCAAAACCATGGCAACAACCTGCTCAGATCCTGGTGAAAGATCTTTTAGGGTTGTCTCATTTCTGTGTCCTCACAGGAGGGGAAAAAACGAGGAGAGAAAAGGACAGTGAGAGAGACTTGGTGTCTCTTCCTCTTCTGATAGGGATATCCATCTTATTCAAGTTGGCCTCTATCTTTATGACTGCACTTAATCTCTATCTTCTGAGGGCAAGTCTCCAAACACAATCCCATTGAAGGTTAGGGTTGTAATGTAGGAATTTGGTGGGAACACAAGCAGCCAATTCATCACAACCTAACCTATAATTACACATGCATTTCTTTCCATCTTTCCTTTCTGATGCTTCAATATGCCTTTGTTTTTGAAGAACTTCCTTAAACCATCCTTAACATTTAGGTCATACAGTGACAAAGTTTTAGAGTTTTCCTTCATATGGGACTACTTTTCTATTTTTCTTTGTTTTCTAAAGAATAGTATTTTAGCTAAAGTATTGCTGTCAGTTTTCTTTTTCATTCAGTCCTTTAGCTTTGATTTCATATTTCTCACAGTTTACTTTTGAAACTAGTGCTTTCCTATACATAAAGTGTTAGTTTTCTCTGGTTGCTTTTAGGTATTTTTAAAATTGTTTCTAAATAGTTTAGGTTACAATGTATCTTGGTGTGGATTTCTTTGGTTTTAGCCTGACTGAGTTCTTCTCAGTGTCTTACATCTATAGGTTTGTGTCTTCCAATAAATTTATGGGAAGTTTCCAGAATTTCTTCATATACTCTTACATCTTCCCCTGTCTCCTCTTGAGCCTCAGTATCTAAATGCTGTGCAAACATTGGGTTTTGTTATGGAAGAAACAAGGATTGAACCCAGGGCCTTTGCAGTGAGTTACAACTCCAGCTCTTTTTTTGAGAGAAGGTCTTGCTAAGTCGCCTATGGCGGGCTTGAACATGCAGTCCTCCTTGACGAACTTGTAATTATTTATTGACTCCAATATATTATGTAAAAGGAACAGCTCCTATTTATACCTTTTAATTTGTCAGACAGTTAACTTATTAAAGTATAGCTTATGTTTCAGCCTACACTCATGGTTCTAAGGTTTACAATAGCTTGACTCCCATAGCCTTTGCTGTCAGTCTGCACTGGTGAGATTCCACTGAGTGTTTCTGATGCTGAGTAGCACAACAGAAGACAATTCCACAAGATTTCATGTGGCTGTTGGTGGAATCTCAATCTTTGCCCATGGTGTTCATGAGCAGAGGTTTTTGCATGAGGACAGAACTCATTTGGGTCCAGGCTACTGGTATAGTTTCTCTGTAACTAAC
Source organism: Petromus typicus (assembly GCA_004026965.1). Taxonomy (NCBI): domain Eukaryota; kingdom Metazoa; phylum Chordata; class Mammalia; order Rodentia; family Petromuridae; genus Petromus; species Petromus typicus. The sequence goes on from PVIR01003997.1 coordinate 20,883, forward strand.
CCTCTGTAACCCTCTGTAATACTAGTTTCTTTACACCCCCTGGTTAGGTCTCTGGTGTGGACATTTTGGCTTTCCTATGGCTACTGGTTGCTTTAACTGGATTTTTGTTTTGTTTTGCTTTTGGTTTTTGCTTTTTGTTGTTATCACTCCCCAACCACTGTTTCTGAGAAGAGTAGAATTATCTTAAGTAGAAGGGGAGCTATCTCCCCACACACACCTATTTCATTGCTTGCTATCATATTTCTAAGTAAGATGGCATAGCCTTAGACCAGGAGAATAAAATTACTCACTTTGAGTCTTCTCACTGCGACCAGTCTCTCTGCCTGTCTCTCTCTTCTCCCTCTGATGTGATGTCAGAGGCTCTGCTGCTCATCCTGGGAGAACTACGTCTACCAAGCTATGTTTTGGCTGCTAGGCCTTAGCTGGAAAACTGATCCGAGAGATTTTCCCTGAGCTGACTGGGAAATAAAGCACTATACTGTGTTCTTTTTTGTTCACAATTTTCCTTTAAAAAGAAAAAAAAACTTTTTTGTTTTCTGTGCCATTTACAGGCATTATATTTATGTCTAAAAGTAACAAATAAGAAAATGTGTCTGCCCCCCCCCCCCCCAGGACTGAAGAAGCCTGTGGGAGCTTTCTGTGTAGACAGAAATTTTCGGTGGCCTGATTGATGCAGGTGCATACAAGCCTCACTGCACTTGTTAGAATTCACTGAACTTAAACTAGGAGAATCATATTTTATGCACCTTGTAAATTATACTTGAATAAACCTGAATTTTTTTAAAGTGCAGGAAACCCTCAAAGTTATGCTCCTTATTAATGGGAAAAAAAGAACTTTTCTCCCTCAAAATAGAAGTTACTACCCCAGGTGAAGTTAGTACACTAGCACTGCAAAAATCTAATTGGGGACAGGCAAACCTGTGCTCAGTTTGACCTTTGGTTCAAATGCTCCTTCGGGGTTCAGGCTTCCTCCCTCACCCTGCCTGTAAAGGGCACGCTTATAGGAATTATTCTGCAATGGCAATCTACCTTCTTTTCCTTCTATACTATGTTGATGACTTTTAAGGTTAACTTTGAGATTTTTAATTCACCACAATAAATACTGTAATTTATTGTCTGCCAATTAGTTTCTTGGTAGCATAGAAATAGAACTTTAACTGTATTTTCAGACTAAGAAGGCACTTAATGGCAAGGAACTGTTTTGCCAAAATTTTTATGCTTTTAGATTATAAAATTTTTATAAAAATATCACTCCATGAAGTAACAACAAATTGCCTTAACTTAAAATGTGAATAATCACATCTGAAAAGTGAGTTTTCAAGATGCACTGACCAGAAGAAAATTGGATGATTTGAAGTTTCTTTAAATCTAATTTTACTATCAAATGCAACTTAGGAACCTCAAATACAATACATGCTTATGTATAAATTTTATACACCCTCCATCGAAGAATGAAAAAGCACTTTTATTGGAAATGGTAGCTCTTTTTACCACATTCCCAAATTTAAAAGAGAATTTCAAAGAGCACTAAAGGAAAATCAGAACAAAACCTTCCCAAGTCAGTCACTTTCGCCTCTGTTTGGGACTAACCTTACCATAGCAAGTTTCCTCTCAAATGAAGCCTCCAGAGAGCTTCACTATCCATGAATCAACAGTCATTGCCAAACTCAGAAGCAGGTGGCCAACTACATATTTACCAAGTATAAATTCAAGGATGTAACAAAATTACATTGTCCTTCACCTAGTTCCCAGATTGAAATTCACCCATTGCAGAAGGACATTTTGTGAATCCTTGTCACTGAGGTGATAGCTGTTTTGTCTCTAAGAGTCTGATGCAAGATTGCATATGTCACAGCACACCTGACATCTTCCATGACCATAATGAAAGCAGAAATCACATCTTAGGTAAACTGAGTTCTCTAGTAGTATGTAGGGCACAAAATTTTATCCAGGGAAACTCAGGAAAGTATTATATTCACAATTTATATTTGCTTCTCTCTCTCTCTCTCCCTCTCTCTCTCTCTCACACTCTCTCTCTCTCTCTCTCTGTCTCTCCCTGACTCTTTCTCTTCCTCTGTTTCTCTCTCCATTCTCCTACAATGTCTAAGAGAAAATAATCCTCTGCTAGTGCTAGTTTTTCCACTTGTCTAACATACAGTAACATCTTTGTTAATAACTGAGAATATATAGCAGGTAGACTCTCCAGCAGGCTACAACATTCATTTAAAATATAAAATTACACACACTGGCAGGCTGAGGCAGGATTGCAAGTTGGAGCTCGGCCTGGACAATATAGTGACAAATCAAGATGCTGTCTCAAAATTTAAAAAACAGAGCTGGGTGTGCAAAGATGCTGGGCTTAATTCACAGAGCTGAAAGCACATTTTTTAAAAAAATAAAATAATGTTAGAAAGTTTGAGTTTCTCCACAATTTCTGCTGGCTTTCCATTTATCAGAGAAAAATTATTTACTTCTGTGAAGATTGCAATAAGGATGCTAAGGAAGTGCAGCTCAATCAGACTGGGGAGAATCACAGGAGGCCCAGAGAAATAATTCTGGAGTTACATTCTGAGGGATGGGAAGTAATTAGTGGCAGCTATGAACAGGGAAGGTCAGGGCCCCAAGGAAGTGCCTGTTCTTTATCACCATTTCAACTGTTTGACTCTGCTTTGTTCTTTCACATTCTCTATATTTCATATGCTAATTTTGACACTCCTTGGTTTTCTAGAAATTTATTTAACTAGGTTTTCAAACATGTTCACTCACTACACGTGTGTCTTTGTACACCTTGTCATATTTTTGTAGATTTTTATGGTTTTTCTTCTATATTGATTATTGTGTATTTCTTTTTTAATCTTGGTCTCTTTTGCCACAGGTTGACTGGCTGTATTTGTTTCATCCAAAACATATTTCCTTGTAATTATTCTGTTTTCCTATGTGACACTATTGATTTCTAGCCTCATTTTTATTAATTCCTTTCTTTTTATTTCTTTAAGTGTGCTCTCTTTCTATTTTTCTGGTCTATTGAGTTGAATATTGACTTCATGTATCTCCAGGCTTTCTTATGTTCTGATAATTACAATCGAAGCTGTATATTTCCTTCTAGGCACCCTCTAGGAGCACATAACACATTGAAATATACCGCTTTCATTTCATTTAGCTGAAATAATTTACTCCCTCACTTCTGATTTCCTCTTTAACCCAAGGGTTATTAAGAAACATGGGTTATTATGGGAACTATAATACAGAGTTCCTACCAACATACTAAATTCATTCAGTTGTTATTAATTTCTAAATTTATGGCATCATGGTCAAAAACTATAATGTGTATGGTGCTGATTCTTTTGAATTTGTTGAAATTCCTTTGTGACTTGATACAGAAATTGATTCTGAGGCACAGTTCATGGGAGCCAACAAAGAAATGTGTTCTGAGTTTACTCAGTCAAATACAGTATTTAGGGTCTTTAAATTTTCTAAAACTTGCTTTTTTTGAACATAACATTTTCTCTGAAAAATAATTACATAGCATCATGTTCATATTCTGTGGCTGTTCACTCATTCAGAGTTGCTCAAACTTTGCCATTCACTAATATAGAATATTGTTCTCATACCACAGGGGAACTCATGTCAATCGCCCCCCACCCCGGTTCCTCTCTACCCCCAGGCTCTCGCCACTCCTGTTCTTTCAGTCTCTGTGCATTTGTTTATTCAGGCAATTCACAAAAATCAGCTCATATAATGTGAAGTCTTTGGGGTTTAACTTCTTGCATCTAAAATAATGTTTTCAAGGTTGCAACATGGGTTACTATTTCATCTCTTATCTCCAAATCACATTCTACTGTATGTATATGTCACCTTTTTTTATCCATTCATCATTTGGTGGCCATTTGGGGTTGCTTCTCTATGTTGACACCAATGAATTATGTTCCATACACGTTTTTATGGACACATGCTTCCACTTTTTTGGGTATGGAGGCTCACATGATAACTGTGTATACTTTTTTTGTTTGTTTGTTTTGTTTCAGTTTCTTTGAGACAGGGTCTTGCTTTGTAGTTCAGGCTGCTTCTGAACTCAGCCTCAAACTCAGCAATCATCCTTCCTTTGCCTCCCTAGTGTTGAGATTATGTGGTGATGCCCAGCACTGTGGTATGTGGTACTGACTGCTGATGGGCATAAGTCACCATGGCCAGCATTGTTTTATGTGGTTAGTGAGGATCAGACCTTGGCCCTTGCACCTGCAAGACAGGTGCCAGAACCACTGAGCTAAATCCCCAGCCCCACATTTACTGTTTCTAAGGACTGTGAAATTGTCCTCTGAAGAAGTACATCATTTTTTAATCCTTTCAGCAACATTCGGGTTTCTAATTTCTCAACATTCAGACTTCTGAATTTGGTCATCCAGTGAAGTAATGTAATATTTTAATCCTATTTTCTATTTTGCTAATAACTAATGTTGCAAATATTGACCACTTGTATATAGTCTTTACAGCAACATACTGTCAGCTCCTTGACACAATTTCAGTTGAGTTGTTCATGTTATTAAATTGTAAGAGTTCTCTATATGTTCTGGATGTAGTTCCTTATGCATATATATTTTGTCATTCTTAGTCCTTTTCTGTAAATTGTCTTTTCACTTTCTCAACAAATTGACATTGGCAAAATACTTCTTGAATTTTGTTGTGAGTTAATTTTTTCTTCTTTTGTGGTGGGTGCTTTTGATGTTGTATCTAACAAGTCATCATTTAACCCAGTGTTTTGAGGATTTGGTCTTATTGTATCTTCTATGAGAGTTTTTGTAGTCAGGATTCTGGTAAGTGAATACATTAAATAGTGAACACATAATTTATAGGATTATTTTATGATAATTACCCAAAACTTCAAATGCAAAGGAGTACAAGAGATTAACCACATAACAGAGGCCCAAAGAGTTTAGCCAATGGCCAGGATCCCATGCAGTGTTCCATACAGGTCCAGCTAAAGGCTTAGAGTTCAAGACAACATCCTCCATGAGTTCATCCAGTGGACTAAAGCCCACAGCAATGTCTTATATTTGTCTGTATTGAGGATCTACACCCAGATGGTCCAGTGGCTAAAAGTGGATTCCAGTAACCCTGCATCAGTGGCATGAAGGATTTGTGTCACCAGACAGAGAAATCTACATTGGAGCTAGAAAGTGACTCTGATCCTTTGTCAAAGAAATTGTTTAACATTTTTAAGGAACAGTTGTAGACTTAAAAAAAAAGTTGTTAATATAACTCAGAGCTCCTTGTGTACTCCAGAATATCCATCTCTATTTTTTAGTGTTCTACATTGATATCATACATTGTTATCATTAATGAATCTAATTAGAATCAGTACATTGTTGTTAATTACAACCTATCCATTATTTAGAACCCTTTATTTTTAACAAATGCCCTCTTTTCTCTTCCAGGATCCTCATTAGTATCACACATTTTGTCTGGCCATTGTGCTTTCTCAGGCTCCTCTTGCCTAACATTTTTATATTTTCATAATCTCTATGGCTTTGAAAGACTTTCTTCTTGTGATTTGACTGAGATTATGGATTTGGAGAAGGAGGGGGTTAGTGATAAACTGTTATTTTAATCTGCTGATCTGCCTTAGTTCCTGGGTAAGGTCACAATTGTCAGGCTTCTCCACAAACAAGTTATAGCTCTTCTGCAGCACATATGATATACCAAGTTCTGTTCTGGGTTGTTTCTCTCTCACACACATGTGCACGTGCACATATGTACACATATTGCATACTTTTCCTTTTCTTTAATATTTAAAATGCTACTATCCCAGTTTCATATATTTCCACAAGTTTTTCTTCATGTCTTTTTCTTTTTCTTTTATTTGGTTTTTGTTTGAGACAGGGGCTCCCTATGTATTCCAGGCTAGCCTTGACCTCACAGTAATCCTCTGGTCCCAGCCTCCCAAGTGCTGGGATTACAAGTGTGCACCACCACATCTTTATTTTCAAAATTTCCCACTAATGTTGAAAAAAAGAAAAACTAGATTATTAAATCTTGTCTGTTCTTAAGAAGTTTAGACTTTTAATTCACTTTCATTTATTATAACACCAATATATACTAGAACTTATTTCTACTATTCTTTTTTTTTTCCCTTGCTTTCTTTCCTCTGACTTTTCTTTGATTTTCCATTGCTTTAACTTATGTATCTCATTGATTTCTCCGATAGTTATAGTTTATTTATCAAAGATATAATTCTTTCTTTCACTGGGCAGTGCCTGTCTCTGTCTGTCTTTCATTCTCTCTTTCATACACACAGACATGCACACGCACACACACGCACACACACAAAGAATCTTTGCCGATTTTTAACTCCTCTTTTTCTACCACAATTCTTCTCAACAAAGTTAATGTGACATTAAATTGTAGGTTAATTGTTGTGGATATGTGTTTTCTTTTGCTTACTGTTTACTCAAACAAATAATAGACTCTGCTGCTGCTTTTGTTTAGCCCTGATTTTGGCAATAATTGTTTCCTCATGGACTAATTTATATTCTGTTTCAAGAATGTATTCTAAGAGGGGTTGAAGGGAAGGGAGGTGAATGGGAAAAAAGAAGATGTATCATGTACACAAATTCTCTATGATGAATGTTATCATTGTGCATACCCAAAATATACCAATAAAATTTAAAAAGAATCCATTCTAAAATATAATTCAGATAAGTTCTATGGGTGTTAAAGTGAAAAGATGTTTATTTTTTCTCGATCACTTAAATTACGTATCATCCCAATAATCTAGAATTAGTTCATTTAATTATCCCCAACAACACATGAGTTCATTTTATTGTTGCTTTCAAGAAATTTGAAGTAATTTCTCATGCCTGGTGTTTTGTGGCTAATTTACTTCCCCGCTCTAGAAGCTCCTTACTGTTAAATTTCACTCTGATGCGTCTGGACATGTGCTTCTATTTATTTATCTATTGCGTGCTACCTCATATTCTGAAAGCATTTTCCGTCTAAATCTTTGGTTCTGGAAAATAGTTATTATTTCTAAGATTGTCCTTCTATATTTTTATTATAGTACTTCCTTCTAGGATTCTGACTAGATTAATGTTAAATTCTAGTTTAATCTTTTGGCCCTTCTAACTTTTTTTCAAATATTTTCTGTTTTTTTCATGCCATCCTCTTAAATCTGGAAAATCTCCATATGATTTTTAAGTCCATTAATTAATTTTGCACTATTCTGCTATTTAATTTTTCTACTTACTACTTTATTTTAATAATTACATTTTCCATGTCCAGTACCTCCAGCTGGTTCTTCTTTATAAACATCTGTCCTTTATTTAAGTTTGTAATATGTTTCCCTAAGGATATTCATTATGCTATTCAAAGTTTCTGTTCTTTCTGCTCCATTAGCTCTGTTTTCTCTAAGATAATTCTGGCACTGTGTTATCCCAAGACTTGTTACATATTTTACAACTTATTAACAGTTTACTTTTGTCTTATTAGTATTCACTTTATAGCATAAGATTCCCTGATTATAACCTTTAATCTGGGAAGGTAGAAGTGTCAATCCAAATGCTCTATCTATGATTTTGAGAAAGGAGAGCAGAACTCCTAGCCCACTGCCTGAAGGTATAATCTCCCTCACTCCCTCCACTGTGCTCTAGACATACTCTCGCACCCTGGAATTAATCATCCCATCTTCCCAGGCTCTCTTGTCCAGAGAAACTCAAACTTCAGGGCTGTTGTCTGGCCATGAAGGAGAAGATGAGGTACAGTGCTTACTGGAAGTTACTAAGTTCTTTCATTTCAAAAGGGATCCAGAGACTTTAAGCATCTTTGAGTAATTTCAGGTTTGCACCATTATTTAACAGAGTTTCACATTCATTCATATAAACTCTAGTCATATGTCATTTAATAAAGCAGACATATCCTAAGATATGCATCATTACATACGGTATAAATGGCAAAGAGGATACTCTAAGACAGTGATGCAGAACTAGAAACCAGTTGCCCAAACAACTCATATATTAAAATATTTTGTCCAAAAGAAATATAAATAACACACCTGTCATAAGTTCACTAGCACTGCTCCAAGAGGATATTTTAAATAGTATAGCCTCATATACATGAAGGGAAGATAATGAAAGGTTAATTCAAACACAAGCAGAAAAAAATCAGTAAATATGAGGTGGATGGAGTTATCACTGGCATAACACAGCAAGAAATTTTATAATGAACATTTTTGCTATAAGATGAAAATACACTAAAATAATAGTCCAAACACTAAAAAAGACATAAACTATGGTCATAATCAGGTAGGTACAGTTCACGATTGTATAGAGAGAATGAGCTAATTCAAAACTATGGATCTGTTAGGTAAATATCCAATGCCTTTGGCATAGCAGATACTCAATAAACACTTGTTGATTCTGTCTGGAATGCGCAAATGGTGCTTTGTAAGTTAATAGAACCTCACGCCTCATTGAAGATGCTGTTTCTGTAAGGATGTGATAGAGGAAGCCAGAGGTGAAGACTAACTTTTGGAGCTTTAAAATTTCGTTAAAACCAGCCCTGCTAAGAGCAATTTAGAGAAAGACAAATGTTAAAAGCTCTGACAGGCTGCAGCAAAGCCAAGAGGAACTGGGGTATTGGATCAATTTTTTAATTGACCAAGAGCAGAACAAAACAAATATAAAGATCTCAGCACTGACAGGAGCAGGCTACTCAGCAGACTGAGCAGCCTGCTGAGGAAAAACCAGGTCGACACACTCTTCCACCCGGCTATCCACGTGCCCAGTGTCTGTGATGCTGTCTTCCCTTCTCCTCAAGAAACACAACTCCTGAGAAGGGAGAAGCTCCTTAAAACTGGATGACTATAGCCAACCTCAAATCTACTAATTTCTTGTGCATAGGATAGAATACATGGAGGGCAATTGAAAGGCAAGCAGAAAACAGAAGGGAAAAATCTTGGTTCTACCACTGAATTAAAGAACTATGGGGGCTGCTGTACACATCCAGTCAGATCACTACTCCACTAACCTGGTTTTCCCATTTTAGATACCATACTATGCATGTAAGTGAAAATCATATACAATTATATTTTAAGAGCTCCTAAATACTCAGTCTAAGTATACTAGGCCTTTAAAAGAAAAGGAAGGGTTCTACCTCGAGGATATCATTATCTCACCCTGAACAAAATCTTATTATTTTTCTGTTATGTTGACAAATTCATCCTGTCAATGTCTTCATGCTTGAATATAGTTTCTTGCTTCTGAGGCTACAGGAAGAGAAGGATCACAGACTAAACATGGGCAGATATGGACCACCACAAACAAAAAAGGAGTTGAGCTTCCACTTGGTTTTCTAACTACTTTGATGACCCTGGGCAATTTGCCTACAGGAATCTCTGTAAAATCATTGATAAGGGGACTCAGGTAGAGCAGCTAATTCCTGAGCCTTCTTTCAGCTGAAACATTTGTCAATGATTTCACCACATAAATTTTATCATTGGAAATCTAATGTTCAAAGCAGCCAAAGGATTCCATGGTTATTTTACATATTACCAAGATTCTGAAGGTTATTTCTCATTACCCTCTATTCCTTCCTACAGATTTGTAGACCTGTGTACCCACTGGGCTGAGGTCAAATAAGCAATAGAGAGATACACACAGAGATGCACAATTTTTTAATAATCTACTACCTGAAGGAACTTACACTCTGAACGTTCTCTGCCAGAGAGAATCCAAGTCTAGGGAATCTGCTGTGCACAGTGAAGCAGCTCCATCTTAATTAGGTGATTCGGAGGAGGTAGAGCTAGAATAGGAGTTATGGCTGAACAAAATCTTGGGAATTAATTCCCTTTGAGTTAGCAATTAAGGGAATATTTTGCTGACTGGATGCAAGGCAAAGTATCCACAATATCAACAACAAAGATAAAAAATGATTGGGAATAAGTTGACTGAGAATATTCTGTGTGTCATAAACTCATGGCTGTCAGTAAATGACTAAAATCTTATCTTCAGAAGTGATCCCACAACTGAGAGCACCATGGAAAATGTTTGCAATATCAAGAACAGTTTATACTTTGGAGATCTTTCTCATCTTCTAAAGTAAAAATTATTACAGTCACAGATTAACTCAGTCCAGTCAGGGTCAGCCTTTTCCTTGTTCCTCTTCTTGAACCACTAACTAAATTGTTGGTTCCAAATTTACACTGAGACTTGGAATGGGCTTAATGAGAATTGAAGGGCTGGGCAATATTGAGCAATATTTCCACCCACTGGCTTGTGTTTTGGAAAGCAGAGAACTCCATCATCAAGCTGGTGTTTTGTTAAGGGAGGTGGAAAGCGAACCGGGGAGAAGCAGAAAGCTAAGCCACCACTTTATGCTCTACTGAAGCTAAGCAGAGAGCCAAAACTAGCATGGCTAAATAAATAAATAAACCCACAAAAAACAAAAACTATCGTGGCACACTGGGCAAGAAAAATTGGAATTTACTGAACACGGGCTGTGTGGGTTTTTTAGTGATGAAATGATAAAAATGAGTAAATAAGGTAGACTGAGCAGGATGGAGACAATATCATAATTTTTCACGACAGGTTGTTTCATCCTATGTCTCTGAAAGCTGTTATCATGTAGAGACCCACAAGAACGCAAGAACATAATCTTTAATGAATTCTCTTTTATATATTAGTTTATTTGAGTGAGACAACTTGGTAAACTTATCTGAGTCTCAACTTCTTTGACTAAAAGAGATGTAATACATGTTTCACACATTTTATAGCTATTGTATAAATAAGAAATAATATTATTCAGTTGCTTTGTGCCACATAGACCAGTAATTTTAGTTCTGCAGCTAATATCTTTCCAATGCAATGGAAAGTACAAATCAAAATGTCTTAAATTAATATTAAAGATTTGGCATTAAAAATAATCCAACTAAATGATTTTGTAAAATAAATAATTCTGCTCAAGTTTAGCCAATACCTATTGTTCAAGTTTACATTTAAGGAACTGTTACATTGTCTCCATCATTTCATTTTTAAGAAGGCTTGTAAAGATGCCACACCTTCCATGGTCTATTTCTCGGTTATTTAAATTGTCCACTTCAATAAATTTTACTCTGTCTACATTTCCATTGTACATCTTTCACTCCACAATATATAAGTACCAACTAATGTGTATAAAGTACTTGCTATGTACCAACTACAGTTGATACTTGACATAGAGCAAATCAACCTTTTAATTATCTCTCTAAACTTCAGTGGTAAGTACAGTTCTTATCTCTTTTATCAATGAAGAAACTGAGTTCCTAAAGAGTCAAGCTACTCATCCACGATTCTCCTGGGAAGAGGTACCACTAAGGTGGGGACACAAAGGGCTGTTTGTGATCTATGCACAATAAGCTGTGTTACTTCTCTGCATTAAATACTTGAGAATCAATTCTTTATGACTCTTCAAGTAATTCTGTGAGCTCTTTCAGTTTAAGCATGATCTGGAAGAGAAAGTGAACCTGACAATCAGGAGGAACTATTAAAAGAAATAGAGTGTGGCTGGAGAAAGAAACTTTCTCCTTCAAGGTTTTTCTAAAGACTTCAAGTGGAAAAAGAAATTGAGAATGCAAACATGTTGATAAATTGCTTACTAATACCGAAAAAAATTGTCAGTGATTTTATTTCCACATGTTAAATATGAAACAGAGAAATCATCAAACATCACTCATTCATAGTGAAGGAAGGACTGGAAAACAGGCGCTCTGCCCAGCCCCCACCCATACCTCATTTGTTGAGCTAATTTAAGGCCCCTTAGTTATGGGTGCTGCTTCCATTTCTATTTTTTTACTTTCCTCCTTTCCTTTCAAACTCTATATTACAATCAATGAAATGAAATCAGTGAGCTGAAAAATGCTATAATCTCTCTTCCCTGTGCTGCATATTGCCTACTCTTCCCACCACATCGATGATTAATTCTTGTCCATCACTCAGCTGACAAACAGAGCTCACTGCAGACAAACTCTTCCTTGGCTTCCATGACCAGGTATGAGGTTTTGTCTCATGTTCCTTTTCCACTCGGTGTTGCTCTTCTCCAAGAAATTCTCACTAGAACCATGTTTGCCTTGATGGGTAGTCACCCATCTTATTGGTTAGAAGTGTATTCTCCTCACACAAGGATTATTTCTGCTTATTTACTTGGTCTAGTCTCTTGTCCATATGCTACAGGTCAAGAGCACAGATTTGGTAGCTAGAATTGCAAATCTACCACTTGCTTGGATGAATTATTTACATTCTCTGAGCTTCATTTTTTGTTTTTATATTGAATAAGAACAGCCCCTATCTGATATGTTTTAGTAAGAATTAAATGAGATAGTACAAATACTTAACACAAAGAAATCATATATGCTACTGTTACTAGTAATAATAATTGATTGTATTACTATACACTTTCCATGCAAGCTCATCAACTCAAGCAAATAGCTGGAAACCAGGAACCAAATCCCTGGTCACCTTTGGTTATTATATCAATTTAGGGAGACTTGGGGGCTGTGATTCTTAGATGCCCATTCTAGTTAAAGATATCAGCATGATGCCACGACATTCTGATCTTTTCAAGGGACATTTAAAAGGACTCATACCAAAATACTGCTACTACTATTCATTCTTTTCTGGGCTAGTTGCTGTCTTCCCTGAATTCTGGGTTTCAGATATCAAATCAGCATTTTCTCCACTGAGAGCATTGCAAGTTCAGGGATACTGCTCCTTGGGGCATCACTGGCTCCTTCTGGAAAACCCTGCTCAGTGTGGTTGCTTCAGTTCTGCAAAGAACTCAACGAAGAATTGGGTTTGAGGGCCTGGGGCACCTCATAGATACAGGCAGTGGCTGGGGGGAAGGATGTTTGCTTATTTTTCTTCTTTGAAAATAAGCTGTTTGCTATTCCATACTAAAATGGTAGAAAGTTTACTTTTCCTTTCCTCACCTTTATAGATGGCTGGCTTCTTCCCTACATCCCTCTTTTTCATTATCACAGCCACTGATGCTTAGAGCCCCCACCCCAAACACCACCCCTGGCCATCTCACACTCCCTCATTGCTGGCTAGTTTTGGCAGATCTGTCTCTAAGACACATCTGTGTGCTCCATATCTCTCTCTCCAAACTAACTTTTTTTTTTTTTTTGAGACAGGGTCTTACTTTGTAGTTCAGGCTGGCTTTGAGCTCAGCCTCAAACTCACCTCACAGCAATCCTCCTGCCTCTGCCTCCCAAGTGTTGGGATTACAGGCGTGAGCCACCATGCCCAGCACTGTGGTATGTGGTACTGATTGCTGCTGGGAGTGAGTCTCCACACCCAGTATTGTATATGGTTACTGGGGAATTGAACCGCGACTCTTGTGCTTGCAAGACAGGAGCCAGAACTACTGAACTATATCACCGGCCCCAAACTGACCTTCTTGTACAAGCCACTCCTTCATGACTAACTCTGGCTTCTCTGTGCTTTGATCCTCAGGGTATGTGTCTGGTGTTCCCACCTGCACCTGCAGGTAATTGCTTACTTGAGATGAACTTTCCTTAAAGAGAGGAAACAGCACTGGAGTGGAGACAAAGGAACTGAACCTCATCTGGGTCCTATTTGTGTGTTGTTAATAACTAAGCAAATTGTTCCACTTTGCAGATTCTCAGTCATAATCTGTAAAATCAGCACAGAACAAGTACTTAACACCCATTAGCTGGTACTTGTAATAAACAGAGATTATGGAGTGAAAAAAAGTATATGGGAATGTAGACAGAGTAAAAATTTGCTGCAAATTTGCCTTGGAAGTTTATGATTAATGGTAAAATTTTAAATCTCTTAGAAAGCTTGATGAGGGGCTGGGGAGTTAGCTCAGTGGTTCTGTTGCCTGTCTTGCAAGTGCAAGGACCAGGGTTTGATTCCCAGCAACCACATACAATACTGGGCATGGAGACTCACCCCAGCAGCAACCAGTACCACATACCACATACCACAGTGCTGGGCATGGTGGTTCATGCCTGTAATCCCAGCACTCAGGAGGCAGAGGCAGGAGGATTGCTGTGATGTGAGTTGGAGGCTGAGCTCAGGGCCAGCCTGAACCACAAAAGTGAGACCCTGTCTCAAAAAACCTAAAAAAAAAAAAAAAAGAAAGAAAAAGAAAGAAAGCTTGATGAGTCCATAGTCAGAGATAAGAGAACTTCCTGAGATCCCTTCAATACCTCACCAGCATCTTTCAAGGTCAAGGTCAATGTCAAGGTGCCCTATAAGGCTAACTTGGTCACACCATGCTCATTATTGCTTAATTGGGTCTCCCAAAGGCTTGATAAGAAGAAAGAGCACCTACTTTGGAGGATTTCCAGTTTTTCTCACTGAATAACTCCAGCTGATTATGTACTTCAGAGAATCAGAGGTATAGATCAAAGTAGGATGCTATAAAGCTGGAAGACTGTTCATTTCTCATATTTTATCTTTAAATTCATATGAATCTTATATTTTACTCCAAAATACTCTTTTGGATGAAAATAGTGCTTGAAATTATTTTACCATAAAGTAAATTTGATGGTAGAAAACTATGTACTGATGTAGGTGTTCTGGAGGCTTTTGTAGAATGTAAGTCTTCCAATTTGAGAAGCATGGATTTATTGACACAAATTTATGCAATGTTCTACGTACTAGCCATTCTTGCAAATGCTTGGCAAGAAGAAGAAAATTTCTTTTGATCACAAGAAGTTTCACAGTTGATGAAGTCAAAAAGCAGATTACTGTTTCAATGTTTTTCTTTTTGTTGGCTATAGTAGGAATACAAATACAAATGGTACCATAACCCCCTAAATGAATGTAGGCACTAGACAAAATGATATATAAAACAATACTTTACAAACAGGCAACATTGTACACATTCAGCTTATAATTAAATTAAGCCAGTTTGCTAAGAGATCTGGAATTAGAAAGTTCTCATGAATTCCAAAGTTCCTTGTAGAAGTGTGTGTTTAAGAAAATAGTGCTGTCTTGGGGCTGTGCAGGAATTGACCATAGTGCAAAAACCAAAATAGCCATATTTACAAATGTTTTTTTTTCTAATTAGAGTTGAATATGCAGGATCATGATTGACTCTGTTAACTTTTCAAGTGTATTCCACGTTCTTATCAGAATTTTTCAGCAAATAAATTCTACCATGTAGGAAGAGAATTCTACTCTTGAATGGTAATTGAGAAAACCTTACATTTCTCTCCCCTTGGTCAGTATAACTTTCTTCCTCTTGCACTAAAAGCACAATTATTTTTATTTTAATGACATTGATTATCTTTATCTGTTCCTATAATGTTAATTTTGAATTCAAACATGATTACCACATATTTAGCATAAAAATGCCATTTAAAGGATAAGGGCTTAGGAGAGTAAGTGGAAAATATGCTATGTACAGGAAATTGAAAACCTCACTAACTATACCTATTATACATACATCATAAACATGAGCTAAGAATAATAACAAAAATAGAAGTGGAGAAAGAAAGTTCAGAGACAGAGAAAGGGAGAAGAGTGATAAGGAGATTAAAAATGAAATAAGCTGCATTATGTGCATGTATCCACTCCCCAGGACAAATGAATGTAAACTCTATGTATTGCAAATGTATTCTAATAAAATAAAAAATTACAGTAAGACATCAAGAGAGGAAACTATTGATCACTGTAATAAATGAGAATTCCTTCCACAGACATCTCTTGACTTCCCAGTGAGATCCAGTTTCTGGGATGTGAACAAATGAGGGGCAGCCTGCTGGGCTGCATTCTTCCTGGTTTCCAGTCACGTCATTGACAGAGACTTAGCACAGTAACATGAAATACCTGGATTCAACTTTGATCGATAGTTTTTTGCCTTTGGGTATTTATTTGGTTTATCACTTGGAAAGAGCCAATTCAGAAACAGGGTTTGCATAAAGATCATGTAGCAAATGTTATGAACAGATGATCTCTACCACCAGTCCCACAAATTTCCAATTGTCCTAGTTAGTCATACTCATCAGTGTCTACTCTTTTATACCTTTGCTTTTGGTCTGTCTATATAGAGTATGACTACATAGTGTGACAAGTGAGTAGGAACAATTTTTGTTACAAGTGTCTCGCATTCAGTTTGTCTGTTTTCATTTTTAAAAATTTATTCAATAATCTTTTTCTCTGTGAACCAGACAGTAGAACTAGAGGCCTGACTGAATTTGGAAAAAGAGACTAAGTCACAGGAGATGCTTGTTACTTTATATGAGATTCAAACAGGAGATTAAAAGGTTGTAGAAGGTCACAGTGTTCCACCCTCACTCATGCCAGACTTGGTCATCTGCTTGAAGTAATGTCTCTTTGCATCAAATTACATACTCCCCTTAACAGTTAGGAAGTTATACTTGGTCTCATTTTTATGGTATAATTCTTTTCCAGCAAAATTTCATTGAATGGCTATAGCATCCATGTCTGTCCCTTGCCTCAACCATTCTTTATGCTGAAGTTTTCAGAATAGTATTATTCAAGTTCTATTACTTCTATGTGGATTAGTCAATATTCATCTAATCAAAAAACTTTTTCTACCTACCTTTTATCTTTTGAATCACTGTCAACTCACAGAACTGAGTTTATTCAAAAGTTACAATTCAAATCTTATTTTAAATTATACTTATTCACTGAAATTGTCTCAAATTTGATTAAAATTATCATGCTTAAGTTCTTGTTTTTCTGTCATACCTGTATTAATGTTAGAACACTTTGTTGGTCTTCAGCATAATTAGAAATTTCAGCTCACATTGTATCTTCCTGTATGTCTGTTATTTTAAATATGTCCATATACTGCTTGGATTTATTCTCATCAAAAGGAAGATTCTAGCTCCCTTCCCATTGAATATAAATGGGCTTTAGGGATTTACTCGTAACAAATAGAATGTAGTGAAAAATGATACTCCATGACTTCTAAGACATGCTCAGGGAATGGGACACAGTATATGTCCGTCTGGCTTTGTTTTTCTGGAGAAATAAGCCTAGAGAATTCTGAACCAAAAAGTCCAATGTAGGCAATAAGTGAGGAAAAAGACTGCCAATCTAGATTATAAACCGCCACTGCTTGGTGTGACTGGACCAGAGATAAACCGTCCCTGCAAATCCTGACATTGAGGCTTCTGTAACAGTACTGAGCTTCCTATTCTGTAAGCCACTGAGATTTGGGATCATCTCTTACACGGCAAGGAAATCAGTCAATTTTTCAAGCAGCTCTGTTTTCTTTCAGTGGAAAATGATTAGAAGTTATGCATGGATTCTACCCCAACATCGCTACTGGAGATTTTTTTAAATTTAAATCTTTATTGATACATTATGAATATACATCATCATCGTGTTCAACACTGAGAGTTTGTACCAGAATATTGCATGACTTGATTCTCATTTTTCCCCTTTCTACCCACCCTTTAACCCCTCACCCCCTATATACATAATCTTTGTTTCCTTTTTTCTTTATTACTATCACATTCTTTTCCCCCTTGTTATTTACCCCTACACGTTCTTTCTTTTTAAATATTTTCTATTTTACAATATCTTACTTTTCAATCTTCAATTAGGAGAATGGGGAAATATATATTTTTAAATGACGAGTTTATATTTATCTTTCAAGTGAATTACCTTAAGAAGCATTATTCATATTAACATATTTATTGCTTCACTCTACAATGATATAGCCTAGTACTAAAAGTAGTACTATTAATATTATTAAATCTATTAACTTACAGGTAATAATACCCATTAAATGAATTTAAGATATCTATGAAATTCTTTTTGCTTGTTTTTAAAATATTTTCCATTAATGACATACAATTATAATATGAGCTTCAAAAGCACATGAACTTACTAAATAAGTGAGTTAAAATTTCATATAAGCTGTGGTTGTCAGGTATAATTTTAGGAGTTTTACTTTTCTTTTTAGTTAGTATATTTTAAACTATAATCATTTATAAATTTCAAACTTCAAAGTTATATAAAATCTTAAATTCAATTGTATTTTCTATATGTCATATTCTACTCTATTTTCAGTTTAAAATGGTCATTAGTTTATCATTTTCCTACATATGCCAATTTACTCTTTATTATTATGTAAAAAGTAACGATCACATTGCTTTCTTCACTTGGAAGAATTAGAACTTATTTCCTATCAGCTCATAGAGGAGCTATTTCACATGTTCTTGTAAGGTTATATACCCGAGATGGTGAGCTTATGGCATGCATGCCACAGTGACAGCTTGTTATCAATGAAAGCTCTGAAAGTTTTGCCACTACTGCATACTATTCAGAGATGTTCTGATTCCATTCATCTTATTCAAACTGTTCTCTTGGGGTACAATAAACTTCCTGCCAATTCCTTGCTATTACAAGGAATTCCATAGTACCTGTGCATGTTTGCCTCATGGCTGTGAGTAGGATTATTTTGTCTTATTTTTATCAAACTATATGTTCAGGATCAGTCTGAAGAAGTAGGTTTTCAGGATCGAACAGTAAATTCCTGTGTCATTTTGTAAGATAGTGTCAAGTTCTCCTCCTTGGAAACTGTACTATCTTGAAACTATACAGTCAAAACAGGAAAGCACTTATTTTCTCACCATAAAATGTTTTGTTGATCTTTTAAAATTTGCTGTATCTCACTATGTGGTTCTAACTATTCTTTCCTTATGAGTGAAATTTAAATTTTTATAAGTTTAGAAGCTAATTGCCTTTCTCATTTTCTGTGAGCATCTATTCATGTCTCTTTTTTTTTCCTTTTTTCTGTGAGGTATAATATTTCTCATTAATTTTTATGAGCTGTGTATCAGACTAATGGGAACTTTGTAACATAAGTAGCAAATATTTTCCTTTGACTTTATTTATGGCAATTTTGCCATAAAATTTTATTTAATACTCATTATTACTCTTAAGTTTTTGTGGATTTTAAATCATAGTTGGAAAAAAACAAGGTTTATAAATTTATTCGGTTTCTTCTAGTAGGTTTAGACTTTATTACTTATGCTGAAGATCTCTGATTCATTTAAATTTTGGTATGTAATGTAATTTCCCTTGTAATATCTGTTCAAAAACCAATCTCTTTTCCAACAACGTTTGTTGCTACATTTATTAAATAGCAGATCTCCACATGTACTATTGTTGTTTCAGGACCTCATCGTTCTTTTCCTACCTATTCTAACATGTTTATTTTTCCATAAGCGATGGTATAGAATCCATGGCTTTTTCTAATGCTTATTCATCATCATGAAATAGACAAAGTACAAATGTGGGAGACTGTTGTCCTTATCAATAAAATTGATTCATTTTACCACAGAAACTAAATATCAGAAAATATAAAGATTAATGTATTTATCTGTATACAAATTTTAAAACTTACATAAGGAAAGAACTATCAGAAAATTGGTTGAAATTACATGATCTGAAATATATATCTGAAAACAAAAAAAATAAATAAATACCTGAAAATAAAATAGCAGAGTGCTAATTGACTTAGTAGATAAATTGTCATTAAATATCAGTATTAAAAATACAAATAACAAAGAAGGAAAATAAGAAAAGTACATGAATAATCTATTAATATGTAGGGAAACAATCTACATATGCATACAACAAAGTAATAATGATAATAAGAATAACAGTGATAAGTAGCAATTAGTTTCCAAGTGTTTATGCCACATCAAGCACTTTACTAAGAGCTCTATTTGTATTCATTTTTCAAACCTTCCCCCCAAATTTTTCAGATTAGCTTTATCAGCATCCCCATTTTGCCATTAAGGAATCTCATGATGACAGGTTGTTATGCATTATATGGAGATGTCCCTCCAAAGCCTCCTGCACACATAGGTAGGCCTTTGGGGAAGTGACTGGATCATGGACATGACACTGGATTAGTCCACTGATAAGGTGAAGCCTGGTGGGAAGAGGCTGGTCAGTGTAAGCACAGCCTGGATCTAGACATCATTCCAGCTCCCTTGAGGGATGTTACCTCCTGCCCACCTTGCTATGTTTTCTCCTCTGTGCCCCTCTGCACTGCTCCTCTGTGTTGGAGCCAGCTGCCTACTGGACTGTAATCTTCACAAATTGTGAGCCAAAATAAACCTTACCTTCAACTTGGGATGTGGTCAGGTACTTTGTTCCAGCAATAAGAAAGCAAGCCATAAATGAAATAAGATTATAATAAAGGAGAGTTCATATATAAATAGGCATTTTTAAATCTGAAATGCCATTTTCATCAACCATATTGATAGACACAAAAATATTTAATAGCACATTGTGTTAACCAAGTCATAAAAGCATTAATAGTCTCATAAATTCTACAGCAGTATTAATTGCTCTAATCTTTCAGTAGCATCTAGTGACTTGTTCAATATGTTTGACTTTTAAACCATAGAAATTTCTGACAAAAATTTCCATAAATGTATAGTGTTTTGTCCATCTGTGGGGACTGATAAAATATAACACATGGCATACAATGAAATAACCTAATAGCCATTATTGACTATGGCTGACATCATTACGTAATGATATTGGAAAGAAAGATTTTTAAGAGTCAATGGCAAGGTACAGACTGGGAGTAGACTTCTCACTTGAATTATTAAAGTAAGGCCATGGGCTTGCATACATGAGAAGTTCCTAGAAGGTATACACAAAACTTAATAGCATTTGTCTCAGGAGAAAGAACTGAAAGTTTGAGTTGAGAAAGACACTTGTTTTTTCTTATTAATACATGTGCAGCCATATGAAATTACTGCCTTTGGGATTTAAAAAGTAAAAATGAGTGAGAACAAAAGAGAAAGAGAGAGAGATTTAAAACAAACCAAGCCTCGAGTGGGATGTAGTCTCCTCCTGTCAGAGTCTTCCTGTCGGAGGCTGTGCCAAAGGACATACCATGCATTTTGCAGTGTTTTGCTTTGTGTGGTAGAGTTTAGACAGACAACAACATCCTTGCATTACAAATTCAGGGCCTCTTTATTAACCTCTGACCCTCTCATTTCTCAGGTGAACTTTTGCCAAACTGCTTGAGAGAGTAACAATTACAACATATATATATATATTTTTTTTGATAGATATGAAATTGCGATGTAAGCCTGAGAATGGATCCTGGTAATTGGAATGGAAGGAGCACTCTTTATAAATTAGAGAAAGGTTTTAGATCAGATGGTTTCTTTTGCAAACTAGGAGGCTTCTTAGTAAGTGGGATCCCACTACTTTAGGATCCCCTCTAAAAGCCTTCTGCCAAATGAAAAATCCACAGAATAAGCACTTTTCAAACTACATTCCTAGAGGCCAAGCATGTTAAAATTACTCTTTCCTAAATAAATGTGTATTTGAAGAACTAAGGAAAACACTCATCTCACAGTTTTCTTTTGGATTTAAGGAAGGCACAGGGTGTCCTACTGAACTGTGAGCTTTCAGAGGCACTGTCAGCTGATGCTGGCAGGGTCTGGCCCAGAGCTAGGGCTGATTTGTGACCCTTGCAAAAGGACAGGCTCATCAAATATGTAGGTGGTGCCAAGTAGTTAGGAAGGAAGCAGCCTTTCAGAGACAAGAACTTAAACTGCTAGTAAAATGGAAAAGGAAGAAGGAAAACAAGCAGAGGAAGTAAAAAAAAAAAATGAACAGTCCTTAATGTAAGAGAAATAATGGTCAAACTCTAGGTAAAGAATTGTGATAGCCAATATTTATCCAGAAACTTATTCTATGAATCAAGGGCATTGGAAAATAATTACTCTTTTATACCAAGCGCCTATCAGGCATCATTTTAAAGTCTCTTTTTCTATCCTAGTTCTAGCATCTGCTTAAGAGGATATTTAAAAATTAGATCTCGTGATGTGACTGAGGAATATAACCTAAAATGAACTATCTGAGCAGAACAGATCATGCACATACATTTCTATGAAGCATTATCAGAATAGTTTCCCAAACAGTGCCTTACCCTAACAAGAGCTAAAATGTGTCCAGCTAAAGGTGTCAGAGCACAACTCAATCTTACTGGCATAAGCTAAGCCTCCTAGAATTTTTAATTCTCACTCAAATAGTCCCGGGAATGGGTAAAGGAGATGACTACTTTTACACTATAGACTGTCTTAGAACCCAAAATTTCTTATCCTTAACACTTAATGAAGTGTAAATAAATAATCCTTCCTCAAGAATTCTTTGGGCACTTACTGAGCGTCAAGTACTATTCTAGGCATTAGCTGTATTTATTCCCTTTAAATATTGTGTTCAAACGATCTAGTCATAGAGCTCACTTCTTCCTTAAAGTCATGTGCTAGCACTCTCAGATTTGCCTGGACATCACCTTATCCAAATCCAAAAGATTATTAGTTCCATTTTCCATCTCCCAATTTACCAAAGGAGACTGTTTTCCTAAAAATTTCACAGCTGTATAATAATGCCTGTACATTTCTACAGAAATGTCCTTGACATTTTTTTTCTTGTCAGAGAGGAAGCTGATGGCATGTACTTTATATTTTTATTAAGGTACACATCATTCATAGCATAAATTTCTACATGTCTACAATTGCCACAAATGTCATATGACAAGTCACAGTAGCTTAAATCAGTAAACAAAAAGCCTTATGATCTTGTGGGTCAGAGAGCAGGTCCCTTGAACTTTTCTTGGCTTATGCAGACAAATGAAGTAGGCAGCTTGCTTATCTAAAAAGAACTCCGCTTGGTCACTATAGTAATGTGGTTTGATGTCATATAAAGTTCACTAAAACGTTAGTCCAGGTTTCATTTTAAGGATTCACCGATAAGCAATAAAGAAAGTAGAAATCAACAACATTTCTCTGAAATCACATTACTAAACTCAAAGAAAAGAGAGCTCTTCTCTATTTGTAGATAATGCACAGCTACAAGCCATTCATGAAGGTCATGGAGATAGAAAAGGGTAAATAACTGGAACTATTGATCCAGTGAAGACATCCCAGGGACTGTCCTCACAAGCCATAGTAAATGATAGATGATACGGTCCTGTGATAACAATAGTGACAAATAAGCAGATTCTGGAAATGTATGGAAGTCAAGATGATGGAATATTCAGAATGACTAGATATAAGGTTTGAAAGAAAGAGAAAAATTGATATTGCAAAAAATCTGCACTGAGTGTGTAGGAGGACAAACTTGATATTCATCGAAGTGCGAAGACTTGTCAATAATGGAGTAGATCTTCATTTTAGAGGTTGTTCCAGAGGACATGGTGAAAACAACCTTGTAATTTAGTGGCGTACAATAACCATTGCACTGACATTATCATGAAGCCATGATTTGGCTGGGCTGAAAGGGAATAACACTTCTGCCACATTTAGCAGCACCTAGGTTGGCTTAAGAGCAGGGCCTAGAACCATCTGGCAGCTTATTTACTCACATTCTTTCCAGTAAACACTGGGAAGATTCAAAGAGAGGAGGGGTAGGGGCACTGAGGCTCTTCACATGTCTCTAAACTTATTAGTGTCATCACAAAGTTTCTACAGTGTGGTAGCTTCATGTAACTTTGTAAATGCCTACCCAGCAGTCAGTCCTAAGGCATGTGTTTTAAGAAACAGACAGGCAACAGCTTGGTAGCTTTGTTGGACGTAGTCTCAGAACTCACTCATCACTTTCACTGTGCTTTTTTCACTAGAAGTGAGTCTCTAAGGTCAATCATTTTCAAAGGATATTTAGATTCCACCTTCTGAGAAGAAATATCAACACATTTGTGGCATATTTTTAAGCACTAACAAAAATGATAAGGTATATATCCATTAGATTTCCAAATAGAGGTAATAAAGAAACATTCATGTTAATATACCTTTAATTCACACGTGAGGTCCAACCAGATAATATAAATTTAAGAATCAGAGAACAAATAGGCAAAGTAAGTGTGAGGACAATGCAACATTTAAAGTTTGGAGAGAGAACACAGAAATAACCAAGAAATGAGCAGAAACAAATGGTAATTATTTTCTAAATAGAATATTAGCCACCCAAAGGTATGAAGAACATCATTTATCACTGTAAATTTCTAACAATATCTAAAGAAACTCAAAAGTAAATACCTTTGTACAAATAAATGTAGAACTATAGGAAAACTTAAGGTAGGGATTCAGTAAATGAGAGGGTAGAAAAGAGAAAAATCTAAAAGAGCTGGTGGTCAGGACTTCAGTTCTTTGCATGTACAGAAAGCAGATGTAATTGCATTTCAGAGATTTCACAAGGAGTTCAGCTTAACTGGTATGCCACAGTCACAGCTTCTGACATTCTAGAAGAGAAAAAAATTCTCCAAAGACAAGAAATACCAGATAAAAGAAATAAGCAATAAGATCTTAAAGAATGAAGTTTCTTACCCTGAACTTCCACATTCCAAATGACTTGATTCGTCAACTCTCCAGCCTCTCTTCAGCTTTGCCCACACCTACTGATTTCTATACTCTTGGCACAATGCTACTCTTTCTTTTCCAAAATGACCTTGATGGTATGTAGCACACTAATCACAGATCATCACTATATGGCAAGATGCACCTTTCAGGTTTATTTTATCAATCATTTCATCTCCCAGTCAACAAGTAGAAGTGAAGGCACAACACAGAATGAACATGGTGTCTACGATGACAAATCCAATAGGAAGTACAGGAAGAATGGAAATAAAATCAAGAAAGAGAATTTGACTGAGCATGTGGAACATGCATATTCTGTGTGCGATATTACTTAGCTCTCATTTTTAAAAAATAGGGAATGGAGTGTAGGTAACTTCTCCTAGATGACACAGCTAGTGGTAAGATCTACCACTTCATGTAAAAAGTATAGGAATTCAAATGAAAAGACTGAGGTTCTGGCTTAGAAAATTTGACTCCTAAAAGTCAGTATTCACAGCAAAAAGTAAGTATTGAAATCATAGGTCCAATTCTTGAAGGCAAATTAAAATCACAGGTTTCTGGGAAAGTAACCTCCCAGGCGCCATAAATTCGAGCAGAGGAAATCACAATTGATGTTTCCAAAAGAATTATAGTACCTGCATGAGTTCTTTTGAATAAAAACTAGAGACAGCATTTGCATTTCATATGTTTGTGATAATTAGCCATTTTGAAAGGTAGCGTTGGTGGAGATAATTACACAACTACACATATATTTATAGTTCTCTATACAATCATAGGTGAGCTGAACACTTTACTGTTCAATTAATGACTGTTTAAATAATAGCCCAAAGTACTGGATCAACTCTCTTGTGGAGATAATGTAGCTGTGCAAAATAACTGCAGGAATACAGAGAAATGCTCTTGGAAACCATGCTATAATATCTAACAATGGAGAACTTGGTCCACAATATGACCTGGGGTTAATACTCATAACCAAGAGAGGCCTGCCCTCTTGTTATAACAAAAGGCTGTAGTAATCAACAAGCCCTTGTGGAGAATCATCGTATCCATTAGATATTATAGATGATACAAAGATGAAAATATAGACTTGTCCTCTGAGATCTTACAGTATGTAACTTGCAGTTCCTGGTAGCAAATTCAAGTACAAGAAAGGTCTGGTAGAAAGTGATAATTAAAGGAAACACAAGGGATTTGAGATCAGCTTGAAAGAAGCCCACTGACTGGGGAAAAAAGAGATGAACTAGGGGAGAAAAGGTACGGAGAATTTTCAGAGTGTAGTGGGTGGAGAGATTCAAGAGAGGATTTGTGCAGGAGAAGAAAAGAACTTGAAATTTGATGGGAAAATTGGTCCAGGTGTGAAATTTGGATTCCCACTGAAGAAATGTTGTATAGATATGACGTAATGAATCATTTAAAAAAGTTTTCTGGCACTATATAAGCAAAATGGTTTGTTTCTTCTAATATTTTTTGCCCTCCTCTTCCCAATCAAGACACAGCATATAACTATAACTTAGGACCCACTGACACGATCTATTGCCATTTTCTGTTCTTTCACATTTGCTCTTTTCCCTTAATGACTTCACAGTTCAAGGAAAGATACATTCATGAAGTCAGCCATATTTACCAGGTTATAGAATTTTTAACCTTTGATTACAGTTCTTATGTTAAATCTAACCCCCTTGTTTATAGTCAAACTACTGGTTTCCTATTTTCTCATCTGGAAGAAAAGGAGAAGTATCAGTTCTTTGGGGGAAATGGTGTCCTGTTATAAAATTTAAAAAAAAAATACTTACAGGTCAGGTAACTCAAAAGAAAATTATTTCAGAAGTCCAGGAAGAAATTCCAGACAGTCATGGGTAGGAATTCATGAGTAAAGACTTTACTATATTCCATAAAATTAGCAAAACTGAATTTCAAGGAATTAAGATCAAATACAACAAACTAATAGGAAGTATATATATAATATATAACTAACATGTTATGAGACTCACTCAAAGTAAGGAGTTTCTGACATCACCCTGACTGCAAAGATCATCCTCAACTAACTGGATAACCTATCATGTTGGGAAGGCACAGATAATTCTAAGGCAATCTTTTCATTCCTGAGAAGGTGCTAAGAGGTGTTCAGAAGAATGGGCCAAACAGCTTGAATCAATGTGTTCACACAGAGTTTTCTTTTTTAAAAAAGCTGGGACATTCATTAATAATTTGCCCCACAGCAAATCACTGTTTAGTGATATAGTCTGCTCCCTGGTGCCATAAGTCTTGTTAAGAATGTGGGTCTGAGTCTGAGAAGGTGAACCCCTAATAAGTACAGCATGAAAGTCAAGGCAAAATACAGAATTCAGGTCACAAGGATATAGGGGTGCTTAGACCTACAGTCTCCTTGGATGGCACCACTAGGAATGACTCCACCTATTACTTTTATATCTGAAGTTAAAACAAATGAATAAACAACAACAAAATATCAGATATAAATATTTGAGATAAATACAAACTGGAGTTAAGTGGAGAATAAACATATGAATGTTTTAGCACAAAGAAAATAGATTCTATAGGCCAAAACTACAAGTGGCCTAAATTCTTTTTTTTTTTTTTAATCTTTATTGGTACATTGCATACATGCATCATGATTGCACCCCATAATGGGGATTTGTACCAATATAAGACACAACTTAATTCTCATTTTTTTCAATAGCCCTAAATTCTTTCAGAGTAAAATAGAAGAGAAATTTAAAAATTAAATTAAATTAAAAACTAACCATTGCTGACTTGTTCAAATTTTTTTAAGCCTCAGCCTGTTCATTATCTCAGCTTTACCAAGGACACTTTTGACCCTGTTTGTGCGTGTGTTGTCTGTGTGTGTTATTTTGATTTGTTTTTTGCAGTAAGGTCTCACTCTCTAGTTCAGGATGGACTTGAATTCACTGTGTAGCCCATGCAGACCTCAAACTCATAGCAATCCTGCTGTTGCTGCTTTCCCAGTGATGGGATTTTAGACATGGATCCCTACACCCAGAACTACAGTTTCCCAATAACCACACTGCCATTCATTGGCCATCTCCTATGACAGGCATTGTTCAAAGTACTTTATATGTATTAGGCTATTTCAAAGGTAGTGTTGCCCAAATGTAGACATGGAGACACCTTCAAATGCATACCCCCAAACCCAAGACTGACTATTAGAATTCCCCAAGGAGTAAATTAAAATACAGGGATTTTTTTTTTTTTTTGGTTTCATATTCTATGCCTGTACATCACAGATTATGACCTTTGGCTTAAAATTCAATTATGCTTAACAGTTTTGTTTTAGCTGGGCATGGTGGCATATGCCAGTAATACCACCCCTGAGGAAGGCTCAATGAAGCAGGAGGTCTGCAAATTTGAGGCCTGCCTATACAATTTCTAAAAGTGCATCTCAAAAAATAAAGGAGAGAGGCTCCTAGGATATAGTTTGGTAGTAGAGCACCTTTGAGTTTGACCCTTAGTACAAAATAAGATGTTTATTAGAAAATTCAGATGGAGAATTCAGAGACATTAAGGAGGCTGCTTGCACATTTAGTAAGCCACAAGTCAAAAATGCAGGTATTTCTGATTCAAAAGGTCATGTTCTACTAAATGAAATCTAGTTTTCTTTTCTTTGCTTAAATATGCTTCATTCTCTTACCTGTTCCATGGACTCCATGGAAGTGTTAACTCCAGAAGTGTTAACTCCAGAATTGTTAACTCTGATCTACTCTGGACTTCTTTTCTCCATCTGGATAATGTGATGAGGAGAGCTATGTTGTAAGCATTCACAAGATGTATAGTAGTAGCTTCTAATCCCAAGGCTCAGATCTCTCCTGTGGATGTACACACACACCTGGGAAGAAAAGCCCAAATGTATCACTGGACTCTTATGTCAGCAGAGAAACAAAACGGAGAGAAGAAAAGACACAATTCCTGAAATTTAAGAATGAAACAGAAATAAAAGTGAGCTTGAGCCTTGTAATTTTCTCCTGTTCCTTCTATCACTTTGAAGAAATGTACCAGATATACTGGTAGCCAGGGAGAAGTAGAAGTTGAGACAAGAGACAGAGAGGACAGAGAAAACACTTGGTGGGTGACACGTGTACCCTAGAGGCCTCAGTAAGGTGCCTCAATCTCCTTGATGAGTCTCAGAGGGTGACATCTTTGTAGAGTGGGGAATTTACACCTTGATTCTGAGTGAGGTTTACAAGGATCTTTGAAGAGGGAAGAAATAGGACCCAAAGGACAGTAACAGGAAAGACAATATTAGAAAATAGTTCGATTAAAAACATGGAGATGGAACCCAGGAGTCTGGACTAGATAAAAAGTGATATCAGGAGGTCATGGACTGCAAGAGGATAGCAGATTAGATTAGATTGTGAAGAGACTAAAAGCCCAAAGAGGTATATAGTTATCTAAAAGCATGATGTCACATCCCCTCATCCAACCACCTTCTAGATTCTCCTAAGAACACTGACCACTGGAAGCCCCATTCTATTGTGTATTTTCATACATGAGCTGTAATTTGAAATGCTAAAGCTATAAATGATTAATAAAATTATTGTGAAAAAAGCCTCATTATTTTCCTGCTCTTCTATAGTCAACTGGAAGTTCAAATAAACTGTCTATGTAGAAAACCTATTTCTGTAAAAGCTGTAGGAAATTAGGAAGCTAAAAATATATTCCATCTTTTTCAAGCATGTCAAGTAGTTATAATATGTCAGGTTGTTACTTTGAAAATGATTGTGATATCAAAAATGAAAGACTGAGATTTCAAGTAGGAAAAAGGCAGTGATAGCCAGGAGGGAATATATATATATATAAAAGATACTATCTCCATGTCAATAAGCACAAGAGAAAAGTCAAGGAGAAAACCCATTGGGAAAAAATCCACTTGATATGGAAAAGATTCTGACCTGAATAAAAAGTCTTTTCAGAGTTTTAGATGTCAGATCAACTGACATGTTTTTAAATCTAAATGTGTAGAACTAGACTGTAGTTGATTAATTCAACCATTCAAAGTGACCAAGATACCTGAGATTTTCTAATAAGGAAAGGGAAATAGGGAGTTACAAAGAGCTTAATGCTGGATTTCCACAACAGGATGAAGAAAGCATATGTGAAAAGGCACAGAACATATCAACAGTATGAGTCACGAAAATGTTTCAGCATCTTTCCTCCCAATGGCAATAAATAAATGGATCATGGTAGGCAAAGACAGGAAATGCTCATAAGTCAGAATCCATTGCCTTTGAGATTGAAGGAGGTGTTTTCCTTGGGAAAGATAATTTTTCCTCTTAATATGAAGTAAAGGTTTCCTAGAGAAATTATCCATGTGATTTTGTATTTTTGTATCAAATTTTGGCTTAAGTCAAAAAGTTTATATTTGATTGCTCTTGTTTTATTTCTGAAAACAAATAGAAATGTAAAAACTATAAATTAGGCACATTACAGTCATTCAAACATGTTACCTCATAGCTTCTGCATGGTGCAAGATGGACCAAAAAGAGGAAGTGCATCAGTTCAAAAATGGACAGCTTTGAATTCCAGAGTAATTTTAGGTTTTAATTTCTGTTGCTGGGTGGCTGGGACAATTCACACAACTCTCTATCCTTATCTCTTAGACTGCAAAGGAGGAATAATTTTCCCAACCCCAACCTTATAATCACATAATAAGACTTAATAAGATAATGGTTCTTTAGGGATTTCAATAACCTGAGAAAGCAAAGCAATAAAACATATTTTATTACCATCAACATATGCATTTTAGAATAATTATTTTAATGGCTCGATTTTCTCCCATAATAATGAGGACTACAACCCTGGCTAATTTAACTGGGGAACGTCTTTCATGCTTCAATTACTGTACATGAGACCCAGATAAAAGCCATTTTTCTCTTCCTCCCATTCTTTTTTACTCTCTTCCCTTCCTTCCTTTTCCTTCCTTCCTGCTTTCAATTAATGCTTCAGTTTTTATTGTTTGTTTCCTCCAGTGGAAAAGACATTTCCATCTTTTGTAATTTGGTAGCTCTTGACTTTAATGCCTAAGCTCCCACCCCCATCTTCTGGTGCAACGGATACTTCCACAGTCATGGCGCCTCCAGTAGCCTGTTGCGATGTTGCCTCTTTTCCTCATCTTGCTCCCATGTACCGTCTCTGTTGACAAACAGACATTCAAAGCAGCATCTGTGGAGTTTTCTTTTATTCAGCTTGGCTTTGAAGAAAAGGAAGAAGAACACAGCTGTGGCAGACAGAGGGGTCGAATTGTGCAATTGAAAGAGCCAAAACTTTGAAGTGTTAGAAAAAATGTGCTTAGATGCAATTTTCAAAAAAAGGAAAAAAAATCCCCCCAAGTATTTTATAAAGTTCAGGAGTTAGTTATTATCTATAAAACAAGAAAGTCAGTACAAGTGTGTGTCATTGATTATTTCCTTATGGAGATGGAATTGATCCTGACAACATTGAAACAGTGAAGCCAAAAAAAAAGTGGATTTACAGGGCTCAAAATATTCAGTGGTTGATACAAGGAAACTCAAGTATTACAGAGACTGGGTCCAGTCTACTCCTGCTGGCTGACTGCATTAGGAGACACTGACTAGAAATGTGCACATCTGTCTGTGCACTGGAGATCTAAGGATCCAGTTGAAGGCCCAGAGAATGAGCAAGTCTATATCAGGAAGCCAAAGGTTTCATGACAGAAGACTGAAGATCTGCATCAGAAAGGCCCAAGGGCCAGTGCTGGAAGCTGAATTGCTTGCCAAAAGGCCTGAGGATCTGTGCAGAAGGCTGAGGGATCTTCAATGGGAGCCAGCAGACCATGTCCAAGCTGAAGATGAGGATTGAAGTTCCCCAAAGAAAGCAAACTGCCAAAGCGTGTTGGAGGAAAAGCAGCCAAAGCTACTTTGAAGAAAAGCAGTCATAATGAAGCTCCTCCAAAGGAGGTCATCCAAAACCCTTTCCTCCTGCTCTCCTTTTATACCATTTCAACAAGAATCCTTCTTAAGATGAGTCTCCCATGCCCGGAACCAATGTAACTCAATTCAGCTGAGTGCTCCCACTCAAGGTGAAGATTAATCAATTCACCACCACACTGACTTTCTGTCTACCTCTGGACTTTTTTTTTTTTAAATCTTTATTGGTACATTACATATATGCATCATGATTGCACTCCATATTGGGGATTTGTACCAGTATAACACACAACTTAATTCTCATTTTTTCCCATAGCCCTACCCACCCAACTGCCCCCCCATATACATAAAATTTGTTTCCTTACTTTTTTGTTATAATCTCATTATTTTTCCCCCTTCACCCTATTTTACTTTGAGCATTTTCTATTTCACAATATATATCATACAATTCTAGGACTCATTTACATCTTTATTTTCTCATACCAGAGAAAAGATGTGATATGTACCTATCTGTGACCTATTTATTTCACTTATGAGGTTATCCTCAAGGTATGTCCATTTAAGTATAAATGATTCAAATTTATCATTTGACTTGTACAACCCCTGTGGAGATCAGTTTGGAGATTCCTCAAAAAACTAGGATTGGAGGTCCCATTTGACCTGGCCATTGCTCTGCTAGGTATATACACAAAAGAATTAAAAGACTCATATCACAGTGACATATGTGCACCCATGTTTATAGCAGCCCAATTTGTGATTGCTACATCTTGGAAACAACCCAAGTGCCCATCAGCTGGAGACTGGATAAAAAAGCTGTGGTTCTTCTACCTCTGGACTTTTAGTTCAACAAGCATGTACTGATCATCTTTCACCTGCTAGAGAATATGCAAAGTGCTAGGAATATGGGAGAACAGAGAGAACACATACTTTCCTATGCCAGTCCCTGGATATAATTTTGGTTGATATTCTTTCTAGAGGTAGCTTATTTATTACCTGTACAAATTTAAGGACGTTTACATAGATCAAAGAACTTTGCCAGGAAATTTCAAGTGACAAAGAAACGTGTTGTCTGTTTAAAAACTCGACAGAAACGTAAAGCTGACACCCAATTACTGTACACTAAGCATAAGGTAAATGCCAAATAAGAGATGTGAGAGCAATAATTTGATGAGAATCCAAAGAATCAAGAAAGGAATCCAAATGAGGAAAGATCAGATCCCCAGATTTGGGAAGCTAAGTGTGCGGATGAACGCTCATGAAATAAGTATGTACACGCTCCTCAGTGAAATGTAGATGTGATCTGAATTTAAAGAGATAGGCTAGCAAGTGAAGATCCACACAGAGAAATGCATGACAAAGATACAGACAGGGAGTGAAAAACAGGATTTGAGATAACATATGGGGCACTTGGCTCGGCATATGGGGTTTTTAAAGGGAGCAATGGAAAAATCTGAAAAATAATACCTATTTTTTAGACAAGAAATTTCAGCCCAGTGTAAGAGAAGGAAATGAGGCCATAGATCATAACTGAGCTCATCTCAACACTTACTTCATTCCTTCAACGTCACCACCTTTAGGTCTGATTATTCCGTTATTCTACTGTGCTTTCTTTTTTTAATACCATCTACTAAATTAAAGCTTTATAGATTGACACTTTCTAAATTTTAATTGTCTCCCTTTTCCTTATGCATTGTAATTTATGAAGGCAAAAACATTTTCTCTTTTGTATGTTATTCCATAAAAAGCACATAGTATGGAACCTAGTAGCATGTAAGGGACAATCCATAAATATGCTCTGAATATGTACTAAAAATGCTTTGGTAAACTCGCACTTCTTCATAACTATCAGGTAAAGTACAGAAGAGGAACAAGCCTTAGCCCAGCACAGGAGATCCAGTCAAACATGGTATCCAGTGATGGAAGTCACAATCAGGAGAGTAACTCAAGAAAGATCAGCTTAATAGGCTTTGGAAGAAAAGCTAATAAAATGAGCTTTGGGAGATAGAGATCTCTTTGGGAGATCACTTGCTAGCCTATCTCTTTAAATGAGAGAATAAAAATGTGTTTGGCTTCCGATTGGAGTTGCTGGGAAGATAGAGTTCCTACTAGGAGAAAAAGTGGGGAAAGCCAGAGCACATGATGATTTGGAGAATAGGTCAATAATTATGGATTTTGAAAACTGTGGTTAAGATGGGAATGCATAGGCGGGTACTGCTGAGCACACAGATGGAAATTCCAGGTTGTGGCTGTGAAAGTAGTCAAGACTGATGACAGAGATGAGGATCTCCTGATTGAAATGAACTTTGTAGTCTCACATATGTTTTATATATGACATCTTCAAGGATGAATGCAAGGAGAGGAGAAAATAAAGCCAGAATCATGAAGAAAACAGAAGGTGAGGAAGTGGGAAAAAGGAGAAACCAATAGTTCAGACGCTCCAACAGGTGCAATAAATATACTCCTGGATTATTCATATGCAGTTTATAACAAGTTCCATGAGAATATTTCCTGTTTCTCATCCTTAAAGCCCTGATGGTGACACTCTCCTCTTTCATTATAGAAGGTTTCAATTGTTATGTCAAACTCATGCACCACGGTAGATGAACCAAGAGGTGGTTTGGGGACTGTAGCCCATTCATGATCACTATGGACTTTCTCGAGCAATTCCTTGACAAAAACACAACTACAATCAAACTCCCAGACTAGCTGTGTAAATGCAAGTTCCAAAAATTAATCCCTGGGCTTCAGCCTTCCTACCTGATTGATGCTCCTGCCAGCCTAGTGTGGGGGACATCTTTAACCACTGCCCAAACATACTGATGTGCAACCTCAGGTCTGAGGGGAGAGAAGAAGGAGCAATCCCTCTAGTAATGATCTGCTACTTTGCAGTTGACAGAGGTAAGAGAGCTTTATTGACCATATTTCCTGAGAGATCCCCCAAAATAAACTTGCCTGAGCATGCCCGTGTCTTTTAATTGAATCAGTATTACTAACACAGTTTCGTTTCAACTAAGGGTTAAGACACAGGTCACCTGCGGTACATTCTTGCTAACCTAATGTGACAGTCCTTTTGTTTTGTCCTCATTGCCTCTTCTTAGACAGAAAAATGAAACCACACGATAAAGTTTCTTGAAAAAGAGGCTTAAATATGAGCATCCAAGGAAGGACAAAGGGTTGCATGGGAAATGATGGGAAGCTGAACGGATGTAACCATACAGTGATCCTTATTCCTTAAGGCGAGCGTAGAACCTATTAATAGTCCTCAGGGTTCCCTTTCAGATAGAGAGTGATAAATGTTTAGAAATCTTTTTTTTTTTTTTTTATTGAGACAGGGTCTCGCTTTGTGGTTCAGGCTGGCCCTGAGCTCAGCCTCCAACTCACATCACAGCAATCCTCCTGCCTCTGCCTCCCGAGTGCTGGGATTACAGGCATGAGCCACCATGCCCAGCACTGTGGTATGTGGTATGTGGTACTGGTTGCTGCTGGGGTGTGTCTCCACGCCCAGTATTTATGTGGTTACCAGGGATCGAACTCAGGCCCCTGCGCTTGCAAGACAGGTGCCAGAACCACTGAAATAAATCCCCGGCCCATGTTTAGAAATTTTTCTCTCTCTCTCTCTCTCTTATTTTTTTTTTTTGTAATTAGGAAGTTAATAAATCAAACTGACAGGATTAATCAATATCTAAAACCATAGAATTGACTTCATATTTGAAACAAGGCTAGTTTGGGGAGAAAATTTCCTACAGTATTTTGAATTCTGCTCCAAACCGACAGTTATAGTCTTGTCAGGCTACAATCAATTATTTTATAGATTTAACTGGTATAATTCCTGGGATAGCACAATGTCAGCCTGTAATCAGAGAGTTTCAATAGCTAATCAGAGATTATAATTGAAGAAAATCAGGGTAAGGCCTGCTTTTGACAAAAAGTAATACTTTGCTTTGAAATTTTATAGAGGTGATAAAAATAATTTAGAGAAGTTTTTAGCACCTCTTTCGAAGGGAACTTAGAAATATCAACTTATTATTCCTAAGAACACTTCCAGTAGAAGTAGAAGAGAAAGCAATTATTGGATTGTAGAGTTTATAGGAGATGCTATATGCAGAATTACTTTTCTAAAATGGCTCATTTTATCCAAGTTCACACAAGCACTTTGGAGATTAGCATTAAGCCTCAAAATTCATACTGGAAATAATATTGATAAAAGTACCCAGCCTGGGGGAAGATGCAGTGACTGCTGCTCTGGCAGGAATGGTGCCTGCAGTATGACACTTTGTCCTTTTTGTAAAGCGAAGGTCTTTCTAGGAAAAGTTTCTCAACCTAAGCATTATTCATCTATAGGGTTGAATACTTCTAAATTGTTGGGAGATGACCTATGCATAGAAAATATTAGCATTCCTGGATAAAACATACTACGTGTTAATAACAAACCTTTACCCAGTTATTCTAAAATATATCTCCAGGTCTTGCCAAATGTCCTCTGAGGAGAAGATGGCAAGATAAGCACTGGTGAGGAACTAGAACTCAAAAAGACCTCAAAAATCCTGCTCTGTCATCGCATCTTTTTCTCTCAGATTGCCAGCTTGCACACTGAGGAATGTGATCTTCCCTTTTGCCAAGTAAAATGTGGTGTCTACACACAGTGGGGGGTAATGTAGCCTTGAAAGAAGAGTGAAACACTCATAGACCCTTGAAAACATTACACTAAGTGAAATAAATCAGGCACAGAAAGACAAGGAATGGATGATTCTGCATGAAGTCGCATGAATATGCAAATTCAAAGAAACAAAAGTAGAACAGAGAGTAGCAGGGCTTGAGAGGAAAGTATCATGGGCACCATTGTGTAGTGGGTACAGAATTTCAGGTGGGAACAATGAAAACCATTCTCAGATTGTGCTGACCGTGTTATGACATTGTGAACGCACTTCATGCTGCTGAAATGTAGCACTTAGTTTCAATGGTGAATGTTATGTTCTGTGTATTCTACAATAAAAATAGAAAATGTGTAAGGAGAGGTAAGTAGGACAGTTTTGCTCTGAAAGTGTGCAGACTACAAAACAGCTGTCATATACACAGCTGTACCAGCTGAGAAAAGGGTGATAAACTGTCTGGGGGCAACAATGGCAGAGAGATCTATGGAGTCTGTGGAATCATTTAAAAGTGAGAAATTGAGGAGATGGAATTTTTGTTTTGTTTTGTTTTGTAATGAAACACTACATTGAGTGTTTGATAGAGACTGACATGTAAGTGAGGGAGGCTGCTCTTGGGAAGTTATACAGAGAAACTGAGGCTCCATTTGGCCACACCTCATACCGAAGCTCTGAACTCTCTATGCAAACTTGGAATGCTCAGACCAGGTAAGCGGAACACGGGGACAAGTGCAAGGGCACTTGCAACAGTCACCACCTGGTGTCAGCATGTACGTTGCATAAAGGCAAGAGTCATGTCTACCATGTAGATGGCTGTCAAGCATGTCAAATGTTCATAAGTATTTGTTGGATGTACTAATTCTGGAAATTCATCTCTCTCATCTAGAACTTGTATTAACTAGTTGTTTCTACACACTGTCACCTAAGAGAATGATGCATTTGGTTAAATTGTTCCTTCTTACTGATCCAACTACTTTGCTAATTCAGAACAGAATGTATTATCTACAGGTTAGACTCGATCCTTTATCAAGCCGAGCACTTATTTTTCTATGTGATTTGCATGTGTCCTATTCCTACTTGAACTAACATACTAGACTCTAAGGCATCTCCAATGTCTTAGTCAGTACTGAATGTAGAGACATCAGAAAAATATGACAACAGAAATAACTGTCCTTATTCCTTCCTCACCCTTAACATGAGGATGAATATTAATAAGTGTTTCCTGATACTCTTATAAAGAATAAAGTAAATGCTAACCTCTTTTCTTAGTGGCTGCCATGTAGCTACTGTGCCATACAAGTTGCTATTAATAAAGTTCTTATAGGATAAAATTCATTAAGTCCCTTCACCTGGCATAGCCAGACCTGCTAGTGAATCAGTGAAGTCCAATACACAGGAATGCATTAAATTGTATATATAATATTATATTTTAACTGAAAAGATAAATATTAATTTTTTTGAAAAACTTTTGATGGGTTAGAAATTTTCTTTGAGGAGGGGTCCCAATTGGAATTTTAGCACAACATGAGCCATATTTGATATTTCCAGTTTCAGATTCCTTAAAATAAGTGAGCATTTAAAAATATCTAACAAAGAATTAGAGTGCAGTATCTGTCTGGATCACTATGGCACCAAATGGCTTTCCCACATTTAACTGTACAGCTTAATGAAACATTTCCCTTTTTTGAGATGTACATTTCTTAACTTTTATTTTAGAATAACAGAGGAGGAAAATCATTTTTTAAGATAGTATTTTATTGGTTTCCAAAATATGTAACAAAATGACAGCAAGTTTTTCTTTGCTTGTTTGTTTTAAACATGTTGACCTGTTTGGGAATTAATATAACTGACTCTGTAAAATATATGGCCAACTGATAAAAGCAGCAAAGAGAGGACCATGAAACTCTGAGTATTTAGTCAGGTGACCTACTATCAGAATGATTTCATCCTGGGGAGTCAGGCTATGCTCCCCCCCTCAGCAGAATCAGTGTAGGATCTGGGGCACCAACTCACCCTGACCAAGTTGCATCCAAGTTTTAGTAGACTCTCCAGGTGCTGTATAAGAAGTTTCTCAAACTTTTTGCTGCAAGATTTTAGACTGGTTTTAGGCTGACTGTGTCTTAGAATGCTTCAACAGGTATTTTATGATTCTCATAGGCAGACTGTTGACCAAGGGCTACAGAGACTGGGATGGGGCAGTTAGAAACTGCATATAATGGCACTTGTATCAATATTAATAGACCAGTGCTAAAAACAACTTGTAACAAGGCCCCAGACAATTGATACCAACAAACTCTAGCTTGCACTTAGAGTCTCAAACTAGTGAAGAACACTGAGATAAAATTTTCTAATAAGGATAAGTCAAGCACTATTTCAGTGCATTTCCAAATACTAGAAGACAGTACAAGGTATGACAGGAGAAGAAGAAAAGCACCAGGTGATTCCAAAGTGCACTTCAGATATATTTGCTCTCAAACTTGAAGAGCACATGAATCCTATGGATGAGTGGTTAAATGTAGGATTCTGGGCCCATCCTCATACTATCTGCATCAGTAGGTACGGGGCCAGCTCCAGGTGAGGCCCAGCTGTTAGTCAGAGGCCTTATTTGGGGAAGCCAGGTTTTGAGAACCCTGGCCTCAGGGGCAAGTGGTCACTTTAATCTGGTGCTTTGGATTGCCATAAGAAGGCCAATTTAGCCGGATTATTTAAAAGGCTTTTGCTATAGTATGCTCCTGAAGTTGTAAGCTTTTCCCATCTAACATATTTAATGCTTAAGTTTTTTTAAAAGAGAAGATTCAATGGGAGAGATAAAAAAAAAGAAATACACATATCGAACATAAATAGATCGTGTGTATGTGTGCAATGCACACGTTCATGCAACTGGCCATTTTCTGACTTGTCACTCCAAAATTTTTCTTCTTCTTTTAAAACTTAATTGTTCTGAAGAGCTACACTTTGTCCAATTACAGCCCTCTACATTTTATGTATTTGACATATTTCTAGATATAAATCCATTTCCTCATGCTATTGGTGATGTAAAATTCTGAAGGAGTCCAGAAGTGGATGAAGTGAATTACACTGTGTGACCACAGAATAGACTGGACCTCTAGCTACATAACCACATCAACCTTCTAAGTGGTTTATAAAGTTTTCTATCTTACAGCCTTGCCCAGGTTTGCCTCTGACTAGCCTTCTGATGCTTCATTGGATCTTGACTCTAAGTTATTTTCAGTAGCATGATCTGTCTGGGAAATACATGTTCTCAAATTTTTCAGAAGAGATTCAAAGAAAGGTGCAACAGAATTTAAAGTCTAATTTATAAAAGATTCCTATTGATTATGAACTAATCCCATTTTATAGAGGGGAAGAATAAGTCCTTGCAGGACTTAAGCAGAAGAAGCATCCTTGTGAGGACTTATCCTACAGTGAGCACAGATGTGTGCACAGTCACCCAGATCTTATTGACTCAGTCAGTACATCCAGGAGTGAAATCAGCTTGGCTACATTTACTACATAGCGAGGATGTAAATCTAAGGAAAGGAAGAGTAATCGAGCAGGGATGGACAGCAAGTGTTTTCTTTTCTCATGGTTGGAGAGCTGATTGTGGGTGGCTATCTGTGACACACCTGAATCCACACTGCTGCTTGTGCCTGCGAATTGGGCAGTGTGTGCCAATGCCAGGTAGCATAAAGAAAAGAATCCTGGGGAATGGAATGCTAGTGCAGTGCCTGTTGGGAGAAGCCCCTTTGAGCTGAGCATGATCATGATGTTGATCACATCAGAAGGATAAACAGGCTCCCCTTGCAGTCATTTCTGCAGTTCACTGCTCCCAAGGAAAGCAGGTGAGTGGCTGACAAGTAAGGACAGAAATGAAACATTAGCTTAGTCAGTCACGCAAAAATCCCCAGTAGCTGACTGTTTGGCTGAACCAGAGTCTGATGATATGCAATGTCTGTGCAAGACCCAGGAACATGAAGAAAATACCCTATGACTGGGCAGAAAAGCACATGGGACATTCTGTCTCACTGCCTTATTTCCCTGGAGCAGTGGACAGAAGA
Organism: Petromus typicus; assembly: GCA_004026965.1. Taxonomy (NCBI): domain Eukaryota; kingdom Metazoa; phylum Chordata; class Mammalia; order Rodentia; family Petromuridae; genus Petromus; species Petromus typicus. Next base: position 60,877 of record PVIR01003997.1, read on the forward strand.
AGCTCTTGATGCGCTGAACAGAATGATCTCTGGAGGATGAGAGGCAATCCTGAGAATCAGAGCATCCTAACTTCAGAGACTTTCATCCTGGCAAAAGGCCTCCGGAAATTCACATTTTGTCCATAGGGCTATCTTCACTGAACTCAGAGAGGATGAGAACAAGAACAGGAGGATATTTGTAATATCCTCGGGGAAAGCTCCAGAGATGTAACAAGGATCAAGCGATTGTCCAGGGGTTTCTAAATTAATTTTCAGGACCTCATAATTCCTTACTTCTTCCCACTGAGGGCCCAATTACCTATGCTGTTCTCTGGGATCTGAGCTGCCCCCACCCTGTAATTCTACTCTGTATCAGCAGGAAGTAGCAAAAGCATTCCTGGCTATGAAAATACTTATTCTCTTAGACTAAAATTTCTCCATAGAAAGAGAGTGAAGGTTATTATCCAGACTGCTGGAAAACTCTGGACTGTTTATTGGACACTTAGTCTTCAAAATACGTTGGCATATGAGGATATCCTCAAGGTATGTCCATTTAAGTATAAATGATTCAAACTTATCATTTTTTATGGCAGAGTAATATTAGGGCACAGATAGGTACATATCGCATCTCTTTCTCTGGTATGAGAAAATAAAGATGTAAATGAGTCCTAGAACTGTATGTTATATATTGTGAAATAGAAAATGCTCAATGTAAAATAAGAAGAAGGGGGGAAAATGATGAGATTGTAACAAAAAAGTAAGGAAACAAATTTTATGTATATGGGGGGGCGGTAGGGTGTTTAGGGCTATGGGAAAGATGAGAATTAAGTTGTGTCTTGTACTGGTACAAATCCCCATTATGGAGTGCAATCATAATATGTATATGTGTATATGTAATGTACCAATAAAGATTAAAAAAAATACCTTGGCATAAAGCTCTCTGGTTTTAGAGCTTGGATGTGTGTTTCCAAGATAGCTTGTCTGACTGCTAAGCCTACCATCTCTCTATCCCTGAGTTGCAGTTCTCTTCCTACCTGTTCTTCCCTTCCTCTGCTGATGTGGCCAATACTGGTATTCTGAACTATTCTGTAATCATGCCACCAAATAACTCTCTCTTCAGTGTAGAGGCTGGTTCTCACTCCAGCATGGCTGTCTGAGAGCAGAGAGCTGTGTCTAATGTGATGTGGACTCTACAACCAGTATAAAACCATATTAAGGCCACTTTCATGTTGAGTAACCCTATGCCAGTTAGGAAGCCTCCTCATGCCTCAAATGCTTCTATCTGTAAGATGGGACCCATGCTATAATCTACCATACAGAACTATAATAAAGATTAGAGAATGGTTGGGTCATAAAAGGCACATAGTAAGCCCTGCCCAAGTGATGAATAAATTACAGTCCTTTCCCTTCTTTTCTCTCATCCTGGATTTACAGTCTCATCTTTTACTCTCCTTACTTTCCAGTCCTCTATTACCTATGGCAATGACAGGTCAAGGCCATTGTCTGAAATTTTCAATTTAAGAAAATCTTTAATGTACTTATTCAAGCACTTTCTCCATAAAATAATAAGGTCTTTCTTTTTATCATACTCTAAGCATATTTCACTCAGCTTAGAGAAAGCTATTCAGAGACAAGACCCATCCAGGCCATTCAAGCCAGTGATGCTCTTAACATTGATGACACTAGACTGCACCTGTCCTCAGGTAGCTGAAGTGTCATCAAATTCCAAAACTACTCTGCTCACCAGTTCCAACTAACATTTAAATGGATAAGGTTTGAATTCAATAGAAATTCCTAAAGTAGCCTCTAACACACTCGGGGGGTGGGTCTGTGTTAGCTGAATGACTATATCTGATAAATAATACAATTTGAATGTATAAAAAAAAAACACCAGGTATTGGAAAGCTCAGGAGGTTTAAATTATAGACTTTCATCTCAAGATCAGCTGTCCAAAGTCACCCCACTTTGAGGAAAAGCCTAAAAATCCAATCTTTCCTTGTAAGTCTAAAACATATTTTTAGGTATTAATGTTTATGTGAGTCTAAAGGATCATGAGACTACATCCACTTATTTAATCCCTAATACAAAGCAAGTAGAAATTATCTCATGTCCCTGTTCATCTCCTCTACAATTGAAAGAGCTTCTGTAATAAGGGGAAGCTGTGGGCAGAAGCTAAAAAAGTAATTTTTTAAAAAATTGTCAGAAATAAAATCTTAAAAAGACAGGAGCATACTTTACGTTCAGCTCCAACCAGAAGGTATACAGACATCTCTGTTTCTCACGTCTTGGAGCATTGATGATGGGGGAAGGTAAAGGTGACCCAAGGGGTTACCTGTAGGTGGAGCCAGGGACATGGGTGCTGGTGTATTAGACACCTGTGGCTCAGGATACATACTCCTTCACTAATAGCTACTGCTGCACACAGGCAAGACTGAAGCCAAGAATTTCTTTCTGCCTTGAATGACTGTGAGAGGCAGCAGAAACATAAATGGAGAGTGGAGAAATGTTACCACATAAAGCAGAACATAAAGCGGAAACCTGACATTAGTGATTAAATCAGCCTCACAACGTTAGGAGAGCCTATCAGATATTCAGTAAATACATATTTGCAACCAAAAGTAAGTTAAGTATTATTTAAACTGCTTAGTAATACTGTCCTCACAAATAATCAAGATTGCTTTCTAAGTTCTCACCATCATTGTTACAATTGTTATTTCTAGCTTTCGGCATATTGTCCTGAGTCTATACATTACTAACTTTTATGTGTAGCTATCTTTCTCACTGAACTAAAGGATTTTAATAGGTTTTACTAAGGAAAAAAGGCAAAAGTTCTGTCACTTATTGCCAAACAAATGCATCCAAACAATATTCTCATATTCAGAGTGACTTCTGAGTATCTTCTAGTGGGTTTGTATTTTGTCTATTTACAGAGCATCACAAAGAGGTAACCTTGACTTTTGTGTATCAGCATCATTTTTAGAAATGATTTAGCAGGGCCCTACAAGAACTTTCTACCTCAGTCAGGGACTTGGAATGGCTCTACACTTTCTAACGGTTGGGCTTCCACAATATTTATCATGCAAATAAAGATATAGATCAACCAGGCGATTAAATGCTAGGAGGACTTGATATATAAGCAACAATCAGATGACCTTGTCCCCTGGTTGCTTGGAAGGCCTCCACCAATAATCTCTGCTATCAGAAAGCAAGGAATACAATTGTTGGGAATCAGGCACAATGGAAGACAGTAAAAATAAGAATGCAGTCAAATGAAACTGACAGATGGAAACACAGCCAGGCTGGAGAAAGCTCAGGTAAATTGCTAGAAATATATGTCCAGCAGCAAAGGTTAACAGTTAAATGCATTCATCACATCATTATAAGAAATCATGCCTCAAGAGTAAAACCTCAAAGGGCTAACACCAAAAAGATATAAATAGCAGCTGTTATTGCCTAACTGACTAAATGCCCTTAATAAAAACATCAGATAATCCAAACCCAATTAATTTAGAGCTCACTTTTCTGGTTCCTTGCATCTCAAATTAATAAAGTTTTTATTCTACCTGACTGGCAAATATTTCCTAACACATTCTATTTGCATCTAATTATTTTGTGAGGTATCAGATTCCAGTCATCTATGGAACTTGGGTTATGAGGGGCCTTCTTTGTAGGTGAAGACATTCATGTTGTTATACTGCCCTGTGTCAGGGGTCCGTATTACCGGTGTTATATGCTTATCATGTTTTACTACAAATTATGATAACTGTTTCCTAATAAAAGATAATGAGGTTTCACAGTGTGGCTATACCAGTGTATGTATTTGGAACACCAACCAATCCCATTTGAGTAGGAATTGCTCAAAAATCCTAGGCCCCACAACCTCAGTGGTCATATCCTGAAAATGTTCACAATGATTCTCTAACTGAAGATCTCAGGATATGTGTGTGTGTGTGTGTGGTGAAGAAAAAAACCACTACCACACACTATACATGCACATTCACAGACACCCACACACATACACAAAGCACTAGGAACAGTGAAAATTCTGAAACAGTTATTGAAGGCAAAAGATTTCTTTTCTTATTTCCCATGCTATCTACAATAATTTCTTAAGCTTAACAGCAAAGTACAAACATTTTTTGGGTAAGTAAAAAAGTAAAAAAAAAAAAAAATTAAATGCTAGGGGCCAGGGATTTAGCTTAGTGGTTCCATTGCTTGCCTTGCAAGCACAAGGGTCTGGGTTCAATCCCCAGGAACCACATACATCAATACTGGGTGTGGCAACTCACAAACACCAGCAATCAGTATCACATTCTACAGTACCAGGAGTGGTGGCTCATGCCTGTAATCCCAGCACTCGGGAGGCAGAGGCAGGAGGATTGCTGTGAGTTCCAGGCTGCCTGGACTGCACAGTGAGCTCAGGGCCAACCTGAACTAAAAAGCGAGACCCTGTCTCAAAAAAAAAAAAAAAATTTTAAATGCTAATTCATGGCTAACCATTAAAATGACTCTAAGAATTCAGAGGACAAATATACAACTGCCAGTGGTAATGTTTAATTAAAGTTCTTTAAAGGAGTAAAAACTTGAACTGGTTCTTAGGACTTAAATAGATCTTGAGGAATTCAGATACTGTCCATATATTTCAACATTAATTTCCAGCTGCCTATTAGAAACTGTTAAATAATTTTGAAAATGCAAATAATACATTATGTCAGGCTCTTATACCTGTGACCTGTAATTTAGTAAAGAGCTACAAAACAAATAAAGCATATTAGAAAGTGCTGTAATAGCATATAATGGAAAACCAGAAGTATTTTCAGAAGCTGTATGGGAGGAAAGCATTCCCTTCAGTTTTTTTGTGATAACTAGTAACACACTTAGTGATAGGGGAAATGTATAGGAAGGATAGATTATTCTAAGTTAAAATGAAAACAAAAAAAAACCTTCTTGTTAAAAGTGTTTCCAACTTTAGAAGTTAGAGTAATATGTCAAGTAGACTAGAATTCCATATATTTAGCAAAAGAGTCTTTTAATTAGAAATGTATTCATCCAGTGAATATAAATTGAAGTTATTACATCCTAGTCACTATTTTAGCCATTAGAAATATAGTGGCCAACAAAATAGGCTAAGTTTCTGAGGAAAGAGAGACAATACTAAAGCACAATAATTTCAGACAACCAAAAGTCTGAAAGAAGAAGAAATAGTGTGACTCACCCTCCACCCTCATCTTTTACTATTGAAGCTTGAATAAACGAGTCATGAGACCTAAGGTCTGAAAGTGGAATGTGCTATGAGTGTGAAGTTTCCTAAATGTCAGCTCAAGAAAGTGCTCAGTAAATGAGGAAATCACTTATGAGCAAGAAGACGAAAATAATCAAAACTATACCTTATTACATTTCTTACAATACCTGTGATCCAATCATTGATTCTGAATCACACGGACTGTTTGTTATGGGTTGTATTAGTCACTTTTTCATTGCTTGAATAAAATACTTGACACATGCAGAGAAGAGGTTTATTTTTGTTCATGGTCTCAGAAGATTCAGTCCATAGTTAGCTAGTTTCAAGGAAGAAATGGTCTGGGAGAAGGGCCTGTGAAGGAAGCTCCTCAAGCCATGATACCCAGGAAGCAGAGAGAGAGGAAAGAGACTGGGATAAGAATGTCTGCTCCATGTCGCAGCCCATGACCCACCTCCTCTAACCAGTCCCATTTCATAACACCACATACATTTATGAGTGCATCAATAGTTTAATCCACTGGTGAGTTTTAAATTCCCATGGCCCAATCTCCCCCAAATGCTCCATCTCTAAATACATGAGACTTTGGAGAGGACATTTTAGATTTAAATTTTAACATAGATCCACAGTGGGCATTGCACTGACATCCAAGCCAGAAGTCAATGGATTTGTCCTCCTGACTCATGCAGGGCCATTTTGGGTTTTGTCAATCAAGTGCTGAGTTGCATATTTTGTGAATTTGTGATCCTTTTCATGGAGAGTTAGAAGTATATTGGTTTATAATGATGGTGCATGATTTGTTGTTTAAACATGTTAAGTGCTTTATGTGATTATTCCATTCCCATCTTGCTGATAATCTGTGGGACTGCACCACTGATATCCCATTTTGCAAGCATGGAGCATCCACATTACCCAGAGTCAGGGTTAGGGCTGAATCCTCCTGTCTGTATCTTCTATTCTAGTGGTGGTGAAGCTATGGCACTCATGCTGCAATGGGTTGTTCATTATCACTGAAATCTCTAAAACATTCACCATCATTAACTACTCTTCACTATCTCACTGATTTTTCATTCCAGCATGAGTTCCTAGAGGTGAAACCTCATTATATTTTTGTGTTTGTTCATCTAGTATCTGGAATGAAATATAGGTTTAAAGATGTGGACTGAAGAATTTAGAAACCATAAGATGGAAGGATTGCACAGAAAGGACTGGGAGGGAAATCTGGAGGGAAGGAAGTCATTTAAAAAGCAGTAGTGTTGAAAAACTGAGGACAAGTATTGAGGTGGTGCTGATGGAAATGGTCAGGGAGAAGACTTAAAAAATTGTTCCCAGGTAGAACCCACAGGACCTGATGACAGGCTGGATACGGAAACAATCAAAAGGGACTGCATGAGGATGCAATGTTGAAAGCTGAGTGACAAGAAAGAGTGAGCCTGGAGGAAAGCAGATGAGAGAGGTCCGTGAAACCCCTACAGAAGGATGTCCACCTAAGATACCCAGGTATACCTGTAAGACGCCCAGAGACTATGTTTTATTCCACACGCACTGACTTAAACTGTGTACAGACTTTGTGAAATGGCATCAAAATTTCCTTCAGGACTTAGGCGTATGGACTAAAGGGGAGATCAAGGAAGATGGCTCTGAAGCAACATTTCACAAAACAGAACTACTTTGTATTCTTCCTTCTTCTACCCAGCAACATGGATGAGCTTCTCTTTTTAAGTGGAGGAATTGCTTCCCTTTCCACCACTTATAGTTTTACCCAAAGTATAAGTGATTGTCTGAATATTCTTCATTCTATGTAGATAAGAATTAATCTGTGTGAAGTTGAGTACCCAAAGTAGATTTTGTTCCCTAGTACAGAGTGTCTATGTGTCTATGTCAGAGATATATCTTATCTATAAAATGAACAATAATTTAATTATACCATGGCCTATAAAAGCATGGTGTGGGACTTATCCAGCTTTCTACTCTGTTGTACCTGTAGTTAGGATGACTCTTGTATTTTCTAAAATTAATCTATTATCCTACTTCATAGTATTTAACCTGCTGATCTTTTTATTCATTTAAAGTATCCTTAAATTTAACAGAATCTCATTTTCCTTCACAGGATAGTTGACATGGCTCTTTTTCTCTTTTCTGTGTCATAAATCTTGGCAAGGACGTTCCGTGGGAAGGAACAGCCTGTGGAAGGAGCCCTGGCTCAGAAACCCTAGGAAAGATAAAATAGCTGACAGAAGGCCTGCCTCTGTCTCCAGGGAAATTTCTCTCAACCTGCTAAGACTTAGTTAGGTTAAGAAAAAAATACTCCCCAAGCTAATAGAGCCTTTTATTCATAGGATGAATTCTTTCCATAAGTTAAGACATGTTTTTAAAGCAAGAAGGATCATATCAAGAGAAACTAGAATGGTCATTATATCTAGATAATCATAAAGAATCTTTATACTTAATTGTCTGGTGTGCTCGGGGCTGGGTAAGGTAACAGCAGAAAGACAGTTCCAGCAGGTCGGATCTGCCAGGAATAATATTAAACTACAGTGATGGCCTGTTACTCCACTCTGGCTACTTTGCTGTTGTGGGTTGAATGTGTGTGTACCCTCAAATTCATATGTTGTAGCTCTAGCCCACAGTGCAATGACATCAAAAGTGGGACCTTGGGGAGGTGATTAGGTTGAAATCCAGGCACACAACTTTATTTACTTCACAAGAACAGGAAAAGCGGTCATGCATATGCATGTGCATGCTTGCACACACACAGAGGAGCCCTTCCTCCCTTCTCATTTTGTACATACAACAAGGAAGGACCACACGAAAACATCAGCAAGGCAATACCTGAGGCCCGGAGGACAGTCCTTACTCAGAACCAATTCTTCCTGTGCCTCAGTCGTGTACTTCCCAACTTTATAGTCTCCAAACCTATAAGGAAGAGACATCTGTTGTTTAAACCACTGAGACTATGGTATTTTGTCTTATCAGTTGGAACAAATAATCCGTCTGTGAACTTGGTTCGTATTCTTAGGTGGCTCCCTTCACTTTTCTCTGTTCATCTACAAATCAAGAGACTTCCACTGGATTAAACACTAACATCCCTTTCATTGACAATGATCTCTAATCAATGACTCTCAGCTCCTTTCCCCTAGAGAACATTGCAGGGAAGTTTACAGAGAATGTGCTGTCGGAAGGAGACAGGAGAAGGGGTGGGAGGACTGTGAGTCAAGAAAAGAGCCACAGAGATTCCTGGTGGGAAATTAGGGAGAAAAAGAAAGGGAATCACCATTCTGTGATATGGAAGACTTTGTTACTGAGGTTCTTCCACTGACAACTCAGAGGTAAATAGAACAGTATCACATTTTAAGGGAGTTTTCACAAGCCAAATAGTGCATAGCATATTTGAACAATAAAAAGTAAGGAACTAGAAGAGATTGCCTAAGGGGGAGTTTCTTTCAAAATTAAAAATAATAAATGAGACTATGAAACAAAAAAGGAGGTACTAACAACTTGAAATTAATATAAAGATACAATTTCTGGAGGTTAGCTTACAAACATATAATTTTCTCTAAACCCTTCCCCATATTTATTTATTCAAATATTCAACAAATACTTGTTGAGTATCTGTAATACATCAGGCACAATACTAAATAGTAGATGTGTGACTTTATATATACCCTACAGATTTCACATAACATGAATCATATTACTCATTGTTCACCTAGAAAAAAACATTTTTTATATCCATTCATACTGAGAGGCCTGTCTTTAATATGAGGAGACTAGTGAATTTAGGATAGTACAAATATATAATGGATTTATAATGGAAAAATAAGCTCAAGAATAGGTAAGGCAGTTCACTTGTCAAAAACTTATTGATCTCTAGCTGAATAAAACATGCACCAAATCCTTGATTAGGAGACTCATTCCTAGCATCTGTCATAATCCTCAGCAATCTAGGAGCAGAGAAAACTATCAAGAGGGGCTCTTTGGTTCCATTCATTTAAAAAAAATATTTTAAAGACCTTTTTTCTGATAGTAAGCATTTGGGAAAGACACAAATATTAGAGAAAGAACATGAATCTCACAGATTAGTAAGAGAAGGCAAATTTGTAAGTAATTATCTACTTGAAAGAATATGCTAAATTTTACTAGGAACACATATATAAAGTAGTATGGAAGAAATCAGGAAAAGTCCTATCTTTTTAGTGATTAACCAAACTTAATGAAGCCGCAGTATCTGTAATGAATTTTGCAGAAACGTTTAGAATATCAAGGAGCAAGAAATGAAAAAAATTGATGTTGAGAAATAAAAGAAGGTTGATAACAAAGTGAATCCTATGGAAATCTATTGAGCTTTTAGCCTAGTAAGAAAATGTCTAGAATTTTCATTAAATCTTGCAACTTTCTCTTAAAAAGCTATACCATCAACTCCGTCAATCAGGATTTAGTCAAGGAAACAAACTACTCTCAATATTTATTTATTTTGAGACAGAGTTTTACCATGTTGCTCAGATCAGTTTCAAATTTCTAGCTCAAGTAACCCTTCTATCAGGGCACCCTGAGTTCTGAGACTGTGAGTGTGTTGCGCTGTGTGTCGCCAATATTTAATGCTAAGATTATATAAAGCAAGAAACAAAGGCAATACAATTTTGGACATATCAGAAAATCAGTAAGTAACAAATAGAACTACAGGATATAGAAGCCCAGATCCTACCTGCTGGTGCCATTAGAATCCCAAAGGAGATATGGTTCCTCTAGAGATACCACCTGAGCAGGAGACAAACAGAAGAGCCCCATGGATCCTCCTTCCTTCCTACCGCATCTCCTGGTGGAACCTGCAGGAGTTAGACTCAGTCAGAAGTGGGTTGACCTGATTACCACGGAATGTGCACATACAGAGAATGAACCTTTACAAAATGTGCTAGACGTGGAGCAGGTAAGAAATTTGCCTAAGAACAAACAGCACAGATTCACTGGCACAAACTCTCTTTACTGATAAGAATTTTAATGCAGAGATGGAGGTAACCTGAGCTATGCCATGCAGTAAGTAACACCACTAATATTTGGATCCAACAAAGACTTTACCTCTAATCTTTTGTGGATAATATAATTGTTGATTTCATGAATGCCCAGAATGCTCACTGGTGACAGACAAGGGTACTTTGGTATAGGAATCAAAGATGATACCAGGGAGTTGGAATTATACCACAATGCTTGGAAACTTCATGGAGAAATGGAACTGTGAAATGTGGAACAAGAAATTACTCTTGAAACCTACTGCGAGTTAGTGAAGGAGGAAAGGAACTCACTCCTCTCCGCGGGTCCCCACATCTTCATGCATTTCCCTGATTTCTCTTACTGAACAAAAGAAGAAAGATCTAGATTAGAATTCTTAAAAGAAGTTCAAGAGTTAGTTGGAAATCCCAGGGGCCACTGTGGAGAAGAAGGAACCCTTCTCCACTGTTGGTGGGACTGTAGACTCATACAACCCCTGTGGAGATCAGTTTGGAGATCCCTCAAAAAGCTAGGATTGGAGGTCCCATTTGACCCAGCCACTGCCCTGCTAGGTATATACACACAAGAATTAAAAGACTCATATCACAGTGACATATGTGCACCCATGTTTATAGCAGCCCAATTTGTGATTGCTACATCTTAGAAACAACCCAAGTGTCCATCAACTGGCGATTGTTTAAAAAAGCTGTGGTTCTTCTACAGAATGGAGTATTACTCTGCCATAAAAATGATAAGTTTGAATCATTTCTACTTAAATGGACCTACCTTGAGGATATCCTCATAAGTGAAATAAATAGGTCACAGATAGGTACATATCGCATCTTTTCTGTGGTATGAGAAAATAAAGATGTAAATGAGTCCTAGAATTGTATGTTATATATTGTGAAATAGAAAATGCTCAATGCAAAATAGGGTGAAGGGGGGAAATGATGAGATTGTAACAAAAAAGGAAACAAACTTTATGTATATGGGGGGCTATAGGGTGGGTAGGGCTATGGGAAAAAATGAAAATTAAGTTGTGTCTTATACTGGTACAAATCCCCATTATGGAGTGCAATCATGATGCATATATGTAATGTACCGATAAAGATTAAAAAATTTTTTAAAAAAGAAAAAAAAAAGAAATCCCAGGGGTCAAATAGCCTTCCTTTCTCCCTCTCCAGATATCATTAAAATTAGGCTACTTGATACTGCTATACTTGTTGGCTACCTTGTCAAGGCCTCTTCCCTGCTTGGGCATTCAGTGACAACAGGGTTTTCTACTTTTAACAATTCTTTGTTCCCTGCAACCTATGGACAGCCTCTACTTGGCATGTACACTGTTTAAATGTTATCCTCGGAGAAGTAGCTGGCAAGACTAATTGGCAAATGAAGGCCCTCAGGCACTGAGAGGTTAAATGACTTGCCCTGCTACCCCACAGAGATCCTGGAGGGAGAGGTCTCCAACTTGCCCCAGCTCTGCTCTGCTCAGCCTACTCAGAAGACCTTCACAGCAGGGAAAACAGCACTCCTGTTCAGAGGCTGGGCAGCCTCTCCTTACAGCCTGGAGATCAGTGCTCATCAGCACTTCCCCTCAGCACCGGGCCAGCACTGAGCAGGCCTGCTGAGAAGCACCCTTCTAATTCACCATTTCATCTTTGGGTTTTATATATCACTTAAAACTCTCCCTTCTATAGATAGAAGGACTTTGGTGTTAGAAAAATCTGAAATAACAAACTGTTTACAGGAAAAAACAAACAAATGGCCAAAAAAAGAAACACATGGACCAGGAAGGTGATTCCTGGAAATCACACAAGTAGTATTTAATTTTATTTCCTTTCTGCTTGGAACATATCCAAAAGTTTAACAGATGACCCTGAATGGGAGTAGAGGGACATCCTAAACTGTAGTGTTTGCTAATTTTGATGCAAACTTCCCAAATGACAATTTGAATCAGGAAAAAGTCAACTTGCTTTCAATATTTCTTAACATTTCACAACTGGGTCCTATAATCCAGTAAAAGTAGCTCCCACACACTGATTCCTACACTCTAAAGTCCTCAGTTTCCCTTGCTGAAACTCCAACCTCACTGCCTTTCTTCTAGTGAAGGCTAAAGAAAAAGCACAATGCCTGGGTACTACCCACTGAATATCTGCCCGAGAAATCAAATGTGTGGAGTAGCACCAGTTCAAAGCAGTGTTTCTCAAACTTCACTGTTCTCCCTGATGCTTACAATGCAGTTTTGACTTCCATAACCCTCATGAGCATTTCTCTTATGGAATTTTCTCTACCTTTTTTTGATAATTCTATTATCTAAGACTAATGCATTTGAGATATATATATTTAATCTCCCAAGCTACATGCTAAACTCTTTGAGAGAAGAAATCATGTCTTACTCAGTTCAGGATCATTGAAGAATCCTTTTTTGTACCTTTCAAAAAAAAAATCCCTCAATAGAGGTTGAATGAATTATGATAAATCAAGCTTTGCCTTGGGTTGTTTATGGATTCAGAATAACTCAATAGTACTTTGCCCTAAAGATTAGGGATTAAGCTATGATGTCTCTATAAGAAAAAAAATGGATACAAGTTGTCTGTGTTGATGAAATTGCATCTCTTAGTGAAGCACAATGCTTTCATTAGCCTAGGGAAAAAGTAGCCCTAGGAAGTTCCTGTGTAAGAGAGCTCCACTCTGTTCTGTTGTCTGTTACCAGGGTTTCTACCTCTGTCTTAGACTATCCTTTCAGATACTACCTATCTGCCAATCAGAGGCATTGTAATAAGATGGTTTAACATAGTCTTGGACCAAAACAATCATTCCAGCTCTTCTGGCTAAAGAATACAAACTAGTCTAGCAGAAATGTGTAGAAGTTTTCTACACTAATAGTAAGTACAATTGTCTGCCCATATCTAGTGAAGAAGTACAACCAAGACTACCTTTACAGACCAAAACTAGATTTGTATCCTTTAACAGAAATGTCACTGCATTTGCACATAATTTATTCACACCTGGCCCATCCTTTTAATTAACTCTAAGTTACCTACCATACCTAATACAATGTGAATACTAGGTCAATAGTCACTAAATAACATAGCTAGGGAATAAAGACAGGGGGAAAAGTATGTGTGTGTTCAGAATAATGCAATTTTCTTTTTTTTTTTTCTGCAGATACACAACCTGTGAACACAGACGTATTATCCAATAATACTTATGCTCTGCCCCAGTGAGGGTGAACCTTTTCTACCTCTCCATGATAACAAATAGCTCACTGTAGCACATGTGCCTGAGGTTCGCCACCATTGCTAACCTTCTCAAAATTACTGTGTCAGTGGAAAGCACATTCATTAGTATTTTGGACAGGAATTTTAAATAAAAGTAAAAGAATGGTGATATTACCTAAAGTGTTAAAATATCATGATTATAAGGGAAGTATTGGTTGCAGGTGAGTAATCCATTACAGTACAAATGATACCCAAGTGTTCCTGCTGGCAGTTTTTTTTCTGGATATTCAAGTGCATTATTTTATTGTTCAAAATTGAGCCTATTAGAATATGTTTTCCTCTTTAAATTCTAGCATGTAATACTATACATAGAAAATTCTTCTTTTGTAAAGACATGGTATACAATATTTTAATTTTGCTTTTTTTAGTATTATTTCTTTATATGATAAAATATATAAAACTGCCATTGGATGTTCTTAGATTGTTTTTGTTTCAAATCTTCTGGAAAATATGTTTCAGGACTTTGTAAATAATCTGCCATTCCTTGTGTCTACATGCTCTTTCACATAGTTTTCAAGCAGCATTTGCTGCGTTTGACAGTGGGTGCCATTTCTACCCACCACTCTCCCTTCCACGGAGTCATATCTACTGAATGTGATGCTGTGATTCAGAAACAGAAAGAGTGTGAGCTTTTGAAACCTTTCAAGAAATTGACAGTGATGTTGGCATGAAGGCTACCAGATAAGAAAAAGCACGGGGCACATCCAGATGCTCAGCAGTTAAAAGGCATTCAAAACAAACAAACAAAACACAACAAAAAATCTTGTCTACATGTACATTCTATACCCACAGCTTTGGGAGAGAAATCGAGGGCCAATCACAGCAAATAATGTGCGGCTGCTTCTTACATTTAAAGGGCACCCACATCTGTGGAAAAACCTTCAATAAGTTTGATTGCTTGGTGACTCAAAAGGGTTCAGTGTGTTCAGTCAAAAAAGTCCACTATTCTCCCATCAACACTGTGAATTTTACAAGGTATTGTCCTGTTTTTGATACATAAGCAGGATAACAGGAACTGATACTGATGGAAGACTAGGATTGTGAATACTGACTGGGCTTGTGGCAGCTGTGAGGCATAGATCAACTGTGAGCCCAGGAGGTGTCCAGAGAAGGAAAGAGTCCTAACGACCACCACTCACAAGACGCCGCAGGCCACAGTTCAGGACATGGATGCTTTTCTCACAGTTGAAAGTGCTTAAATAAAATTTAAATCTGAAAAGAGAATTGTATTACTCTCCCTTGCATTTTATATTAAAAACTAAGATGCAGTGGTGGCTCACGCCTGTAATCCCAGCACTTGGGAGGCAGAGGCAGGAGGATTGCTGTGATGTGAGTTTGAGGCTGAGCTCAGGGCCAGCCTGAACCACAAAGCGAGACCGTGTCTCAAAAAAATCTTAAAAAAAAAAAAAACTAAGATGCAGAGAGATTAGGTAACTTGTCCAAAGCCACTATAACGGAGCTTAGTCTAGAAACCAAGACACTCTTGAGATTGTAACAAAAAAGTAAGGAAACAAATTTTATATATATGGGGGGTGGTAGGGTGGGTGGGGCTATGGGAAAAAATGAGAATTAAGTTGTGTCTTATACTAGTACAAATCCCCATTATGGAGTGCAATCATGATGTGTATATTTAATGTACCAATAAAGATAATAAAAAAAAAAAACCAAGACACTCAAGGACCCCCATACTAATAGTTCGTGAACATTCTCCCTCCTGTCCCTCCTTCTAATAAGTGACTTCCTTCCATGATCTCTACTCTGTCTGGATTCTGCTGGCTTTGCAATTTTGAATTCACTTCTTCCTGTCTTCTCTTGGCTTAATCAATGAGGAGTCTTTCTTAAAAGGCCGCAGTGAAGGCCCATGGCATCAGCTGCCTGATCTCGAGTGTTCATCACCCTGGGCACAGCAACTCTAGCTTGAATGAGAATCTGGCCCAAGAAGACTAATCAGTTATTTGGAAGGGGCTGATATTAATGATGGAAAAAAGAAAGTACCTTGCTGTGGTTTGAATATTTGTCATTGTTAAGATGCATGTTAAAATTTAACTGCCATTCTAATAGTATTTAAGGTGAGAATCTTGAGTGATTAAGCCGCATGTCTTTACCCACCTGGGGAGCAATGGTGCCGTTATAGAAGGACAGTTCCCACCCCCTCTTTGTCACTTTTCCCTCCTTCTCCTCAGGATGAGCTAGCAAGATGGCCTTTGCCAGATATGGACCCACTGATATTGAACTTCTCAGCTTCCCAAACTATGAGCCAATACTTTCTGTTCATTATAAATTACTCATATAAAATACTATATTATGGTGGAAAAAATAAATACTAAAGATAGTCATGTTCTGAAATCATGACCTATAAATACCACACAATATGGAACTCCTAAGCACCATTAGTCTGGACAGAGCTTGCTAGGATTGAAGACTGTACAAAATAAATCTAAACTGAGAGGTGAGTCAGGGAAGGAGAAGGCATCAATTAACTCCTTCTGGATCCAGATATACTCGACGTTGGTAAAGTTCTAAAATGTTGAGTTATTGGCATTTAAAATATTCTTGTATTGCTTGAGCTATTTTTCTATTTTCTCACACAATTCTGTTATTTACTTCAACTCTGTTGATCTCTTATGCTCCATCACATACTCCTGTACTGAGCCTTCACTGTTACTACACACACAAGTGCCCGTATGTTAAAAATCAAAGCATCTAGTGATCTCTGGTGCCCATAGCACAGACGGCTCCTTCTTTTATTCCCTGAACTTCTCCGACTCTCTTGGAAGCAGACTGTGGGAACCAACATGATCATCTTTAGAAAAAAGAAATGTTTCTATGCTACAAAGATCAAATATCTGAGGCCTGGTCTGGAGGGCAGTTACCCTTTGGGCATCAGCTCAGATGCATATACTTCACACGTCCTCACAAGCCCCAGAGAGGTCCAGCTCAGGGACAGTCAACCCTTTGGAACACCTGATGCAGGTTCCTTCTTCCCCAGATTCACTCACCAAAGTAAACAACATCAGCACAAGATCTTTGCGGGAGGAAACAGACAGTGCCCCACCTCGTAGTGGGGGTACAGGCTTCCCTCAGACCTTGTCTGGAGCTCTTTTTCCTTCCCTTCTATTTTTTTCTAGTTATGCTTAGATTTTTTTGGTCCCTCCTTTAACATCTCATCCAATAGCTTTCCTCCCTCCATTTGACCCCTAAATGCCAAGGTTGCCTGGGACTCTGTGCTCAACCATCTTGACTCCATAGTTCAGCCAGTTAGTGGCTTCACTAACCACTCTCAGCTATTCCTGAAACTCCATCCTCATTCAGACCCATGGCAGTGAGTAGACAGAAGTGTTTCTTAATCCTCAGGGGAAAAGCAGTCAGAATATGCTTTATTTTGTTTTGCTCTGTTTTGTTTTACACTCATTTTGTCCTGACCTTGTACTAGTATCATATACTTGCCAACCAATTAGATAAATGCACTTCATTCCTTATTTACCTCACACTTCATACTGTGCACATCCAAAGAAACGTTAAAACACACTTACTATTCTTCTATCTATATCATTTTAAATTATTGTTAGAAAGCTGAGAATTTGTATTCTGCCCTCTAGGAACTATAAAAGGGAAAAAACTTTCCACAATCTTCCCTAATGACCTACATAGTCCTCTGATGAAGAAAGTTGAGAAAGGAGGTGAATGAAATAATATATGTTGGAATCTGTGGTGCTGTATTTTGAACACCACATTTTTCCCTTAAGCCCTGCAGCCTCTTTGAGTCATCAACAGGCAATAGTTTCAATTCTTGGTCTATTTGCAAAGCCCTATCTGCTGGGATCCTGGAATTTTTACACATTGCATACAACAGTAAAAAAATCTAAGTTTAAGATTTCAAACACCTGTGAAAGACAAATGACTAGGAGACCTTTAATTGAGCTGATCACTTCATTTTTTTCAATGGTCTAAAAGAGTCTGTATACATTTTTCTCATGATGCACCTCCGTCCTCCCAGGATCTCCACCCTAAGAAAAAATGAACAGCAGGCAAATTGAGCAGACCCTCAGATACTTGGAAAGGTGTCCATTTCTGTCGGCATTTTGCCAATAACTTTTTCTATTCCCAAGGTACTAGTTCCTGAACTCACATTATAACTACCTGCTATGCTATCTGCATAGTGCAAATTTGAACTATGTTCTCTAATTAATCTGTTGTGTTTTATCCAATTGACATTATAAATTGTAAGAGCGATGCCTGTTATTGACTTTCTCTATGGCCAGGTTTACTACGTACATTCTTTAAAGGAGAATGGCACATGGAGCTATGACTTCTAATCATATTTTTTGGGGTACCTCTTCTCTGGCTGCTTGCAAGTTAGCAGATCCTGGATCTTAACCCTCTTTAGCTAAAAGTCTGTTTTAGCTAAACCCAGAGCAGCAGAAAATGGTGGTCCACTAGAGTGGGCTATCACGATATTCCAAGTACCCTTGATAACACCTGGGGTTGAACTTGAAAATGGAGTTTGTTCTACCCCATAAAAAGAGCACATGATCACAGTAGATACATATCCAAGAGAACTAAGTGAAAAAGAATCATGCAAACTCAAGTGATTTTACTTCGTGTTTCATTTTCTATGGCACATAGCTGAAGACTATCATGTAGCCTCCATGCACCTAGGGTGGATCAGACCTTTCCCTCTTGGGAGAGAAATTCTGGAGTGAATAAAGGCCCCATTGCACAATTCGTTCCGTAATCTCCAGTCCCTGGTGTTGACCAAGTGTCCCTGACGTCAAGTGTCAGGCAAAGGCCTGTCACTCAAGTGTGGCTGCCACTCTCCTGACTCCTGGCTGTGTATTCCTTTAGGGCAGAACGGAAGCTGCTTTTATCTTCCCAACCTAGAGCACTTTCCCAGGATCAGGCGGGTGTTCAGGCTCCTCTTGCCACCCAGAAATGAAAAAGGAGGCTGTGCTTGAAGGTGGTGGCTGACATCTGCTCCTCTGATGCCTCAAGTCACTGCCCTGCTCGGGTCTTGGAAAGACAACGACAGTCGCACCTATTGGTTCTCAGATGTTGCTCCAGGCACAGCCATCATTGCCTTTTCTTTGCTCCATATAAGAAATTTCTGGATTATCATATCCAAAGGATCAAATTCCAAACATTTTTCAAAATGATGACTTCTGCACTATTTTGAACTAATGCTTTTGAAATCCTGGTATGTCACCTTGACGAGAAATGACTTGAAAATAGCAATTATAGATCTAACCACAAATCTAAGTTAGCTTTTGAGGGAGAGTATCAGAGAATGAGGCAAAAATAGAGTTAAGGAACTTTGAAGCATACAGGGATGATGTCTGCTTGTACATGATAGGCTGCAAGCTCTTGCTCTAGCCACCATTCAACAGCTGAAAAAAGAATATTTTTCTATGTTATAATTTATGAATTCTTCTTGGGATAATGGATACAATTAAGCAACTCACATCTCCTTCCTTTGGGGACAAAACAGATAAGTCAGTGTGAAATCTTTTAAAATAATGATCACGCTAATGGGAAACATATGGCATAGGAAAAACCTAAACAGAAAACATTAAGGTGATAGAACTGATGTATGTAGGAGCTAAACAAGGGTGGGAGAAAATTATGCTTCAACCTACATCAAGTTCTGATCTCACAAATCCCTCTAACTCCAACTGCTATGTCTCAAACACCTCTGCTTTTAAAGTAGAAGTGGGAGGGGAATGAACAGTGATGTTTGAAGGCATCTTAAGCCAAAGGATAGCTTCCTGTACTATTCATCTTCCACAAACATTTTAGGTATACAAAAGGTATTTTCACACCTTACTGTGCAGGATGCAAAGTTCTCTTATATTTTAAAAACAAAATATAAACTTTCAGGGAATTTCTGTGCTCATTTTTCAGAATTTTATCTCAGATTTTGCCCCCAAGGCACAAGTCACTGGCATTGGCCCTTCCATATCTATTGGTTGAGAAGCTTGAGAAACATTTCACAGCAATTTTATCTCCAAGAGCTTTACAGACAGTTTTCTCACTCACCTGTAGAGAGGTATTGGGCTTTAAGAGAAAGACTTCAAATCCAGAGATTTAAAATTTCAGAGAAAATGAAGATGTAAATGAGTCCTAGAATTGTATGTTATATATTGTGAAATAGAAAATAATCAATGTAAAATAGGAAGAAGGGGGAAAATGTTGAGATTGTAACAAAAAAGTAAGGAAACAAATTTTATGTATATGAGGGGGGCAGTAGGGTGGATAGGGCTATGGGAAAAAATGAGAATTAAGTTGTGTCTTATACTGGTACAAATTCCCATTATGGAGTGCAATCATGATGTGTATATGTAATGTACCAATAAATATTAAAATCTAAATTTTTTTTTTAATTTCAGATTTTTATTTATCACAAGTTGCTTCCCAATGTTTCCAAGTATATTTGATTATAACTGAACATTTCTCAGCTTTGAATTATACTTTTTCTTAAACATGGAGATTCTGAGGGTCATTTCTCACAATTTTGAGAATAAAGGAGATATAGATAGATAATAGTTTATATTTACAGATAAACTGCAAGTAGTGCAGAACTCCTGTAGCCTCCATATCCAGTTCTCTTATTGTAAACATCATACATAATTAGGTTTCATTTGTCACAATTAAAGACTAGATGTTGATACACTGATATTAACTAGGGTCAATACTTAATTTAGATAGGCCAGGGAGTTAGCTCAGTGGTTCCAGGCCTGCTTTGCAAGTGCAAGGTTATAATTTCAATCCCTGGTTGCCCCTCAAAAAACAACCTCCCCCCAGAGCAAACTTAAGTAGGTATCCTTAGTATTTCCTTATGTGCCTTTTCTCAGGATTTCATCCAGGCTTCCATATGACTCATAGTTACTATATCTCCTGAGGCTTCATGTGACTGTCAGTTTCTCAGACTCCATGTTGTAAGTGTCCCAGACAGTTTTAGAATATACTGGCCAGTATTTTTAAGGATTTGTTTAATGTCCTTTTCATGATTAGGCAAAGATTGTGGGGTTTTAGGTGCAAGATGATAGAGGTAAAATACCTGTTGATCAGGCTGTATTTCTCTGCAAGAGGGACACAGCCTATCAGTGTGACATTACCTCAGCACTTGGCTTAGCAGTGTTCCCCAGATCAATTCACTTGCATGGACCCTTCTTGCTCACACTATATACTCTATCCATGCGGGGAGTTGGCCATGGGACATTCACCTTTTAAGAGTGGGAGTTTTGGGCCGGGATTTAGCTCAGTGGCTCCAGTGCCTGCATTGCAAGCGCAAGGTCCCTTGTTTAATCTCCAGTAACCACATTCAACAATGCCGGGTGTGGAGACTCAAGCCCACCAGCAATTAGAACGACATACCACAGTCCTGGGCATGGTGGCTCGCACCTATAATCCCAGCACTTGGGAGGCAGAGGCAGGAGGATTTTTATGAGTTCAGGGCTGAGCTCAGGGCCAGCCTGAACTACAAAAAAGTGAGACCCTGTCTTAAAAAAAAAAAAAAAAAAGAGTGAGAATTTTAGTTTGTCTTCTTGAAGGCAGAGTATTTATATATAACAATTGGTATTCTGCATGGGAGATTGATACTTCTTCCCCATCTATTTCACTGATCATTTTTAAATCACTATGGATTCACAAACAATTATTGTATATTTGGTGGTTTACCTCACTTCTAGTGTGTATCTTTTGTTATTGAAATTTTCTCCAGTATTGGCTACTGGGGATTCTTGTAAATGGCTCCTGTGTCCCTTTGCTGTTTTAACTTGTTTCAATCATTGTGTTTAATTAGTGTTATTGAGCATGATTTTTTGAACATTTATTTGCTGGCTTTACAACACTCTCCAATTCTCCATCTCTGATTGTATTCATGAAGGGAAAGTAGGAAAAGAGGAGGGAAAGAGAGAGAGAAAAAGAATCATTGTCTAGTTTTATTGAGCTCTGATTGACAAAACTGCACATATTTATGTTATTCAGTGTTCTGATTATATATATATATATATATATATATATATATATATACTATTAAATAATTACCATAATCAAATTAAACATTTATCACCTCAATTGCCTTTATGTGTTGAGAACATTTTTGATTTGTTTTCTTAAAAACATTTTAAGTAGGGGCTGGAGATTTAGCTCAGTGATTCCAGTGCCTGTCTTGCAAGTGCAAGGACTCAGGTTTGATCCTCAGTAACCACAAACAATAGCAATCAGTACCACATACCACAGTGCTGGGCGTGGTGGCTCAAGCCTGTAACCCCAGCACTCAGGAGGCAGAGGCAGGATTGCTGTGATGTGAGTTTGAGGCTGAGCCCAGGGCCAGTCTGAACCACAAAGCGAGACTCTGTCTCAAAAAAATACCAAAAAAAAAAAAAAATCCAAATCATTTTAAGTAAACAAGGCAGTATTATAAACTGTTGTCACCATGCTCTAAAATAAACACTGAGAAATTGTTCGTCTTACAAATGAATGTCTGTATACTCCCTTTTCTCGCACTCCTGGGTGACCACTATTCTGCCTGCTGCTATCATTTAACCTTTTAAGCTTCTGCATATAATTAATATTATTCACTATTTGTCTTTCTCTTTTTCCACTGAGCATAATGCCTTCAAGGTTCATTTATTTTGTCCGAATGAGCAATACTTCCTTTGTAAAAATAAGACATATATATATATATA
>PVIR01003998.1:0-82976 GCA_004026965.1 Petromus typicus
ACTACTGGTAACAGTTAGTTGAGACTGAATGGTAAAGACTTTATGAAGATGTCAAATTAACTTCAACACAGGAAAAAGGCTTCAGAAAAGGTTAAGGATAAAACAATGTCCAAGTTTATCAGTAAAGCATAACAAATTCTCTGAAAGAAAGTAATTATAGAAAAACTGCAAAATACTTCTTTTAAAAGTTCTTAATTTTGCAGTTCACCTACACTGGCAAGAATTTGGTTACAGTTATAATGCAATTATTAAGTCTGGTTAGCTGAAAATTATTCAAGTTTAAAGTATAACAACTTTATCATTATTTTACCTTCCATGAGGCTTAGCTAAACAATTCACTAACATGTCAGTGACATCATTCATTGTAAGATGCATGCCAAACTCTTGAAAGTTCTTCATTAGTGATAACACACATATTGACAGATTAGGTATAGGTAAAGGTAGACAGCTTTAGACTAAAGAATTATTAGGTGCATTATAAAACGAGGCAATGGTTTACTGCCACCACTATGAATCTATCAAATGGTAATTGGATGCACGTGTTAGCAGCAGTAAAAAGTCACTGTCCAGTTGTCCACCTTACATGGGAATCTACTCTGAGTGTCTTCTTTGATTTATCATTCCAATTAGAACATAGCGTTCAAAGAAAGAACACAACTGATCTGATTTAAGAGAAAAGGGCTCCCTTGGGTCATTATTTTCTGGGTGACCCAGCTCCTTTTTAGATACTCTGAAGCTCTCTATTTGTGAAAAACCGTGCAGATTAATACTGAGCTTAATACTGATTATATTCAGTCACTACATGCCTAACATGTCATTCCAAGATGCAGGTATATTTTTTTTTTACTAACTTTAATTTCTAGGTTATTCTTTGCTGTACTGACTGACACAGGTAGAAGAAATACGCAGTGAGACAAAAAGAGTGACAGTTATCACAAGTAAATACTTCAAATTTGTAAAACTAAGTAGCAAACACTACTGGTCAAATGTCAAATGCAAAAGATTCTAAATTTTTGCCACATACTATGAACAATTAAGACACTTTGACATAAAAGTCTGCAGAAAAATAAAATTCACTAAATCTCTAAATGGTGATAAAGCTGTTAAAATTATATAAACATGGATCTCAACACTATCCTACTGAAAAATTAAAAGAGCTCTTTAATTTCTACTAACAAAATACTAATATTTTACTTATATAAGCAAACATCAAATGTTCATGTTGACAAATGTTCGAACAGTAATACTAAAACTGTCATCTGAATTACTTTTCATTGCAAAGTTCACTGAAATAATGTTGAAATAGATTAAAATCACTTTGAACTAATGCACATGCATTACTTTTCTTTCTGAAGTATAATAAAAAATATCATTTGCACTACAATTTCGGATAAGCATACAGGCATTTAAAGCTTAAGAAAGATGTAGATATTCATAGCCAGCTCATAAATGTGAAGAACATTAGTTCTATTTCAAATGAGCTGCCAACTTTTTCCCAACATTTTGGTTTGTGGAAAGTTAGACATTTGGATAATAAATGGAGTTTGCCTCTGAACATTAAGGCAACTGTAAAGGAATTTAAAGTGCTCATTCATGTCTATTATAAGCTCTTTAAATTCTAAGGAAATGCACTAGGATAAAGCTTTATGCTCTAAACTAGAAAGAAGAAAATATAAAATGCAATGGAGTTTCTTTGATTTTATAAAACATCTCCTCCGCATTATATCTCGTCATCCTCCCTCTCATTCTCTTTCTCTTTTTCAACATTGTGCTTAAATATCATTTTGGAAACACCTGCTTTTAAAACATGGTTCATTCTTTGGGGTACTCAAACATTCAGACTTGAACCTTCAGTGACAGCGCTGGCATGTGATTCATGCCAACTGTTTGCTTGGGTTCATCTAGTAGGCAGTTATAAATCAGGTTTTTGAAGAGGAAACTCAAATTGTGACCTGGAATGGATTTATGATAAACCCATCAAAGTGGAGGGTCCATCTGGTAGGAATGCAATAAAGGTAATACGACAATGTCATGTAAACATTAAATACAGTGCCTTCCACTTTCATAAATCCTCTGGGTTCATGATTAAATGCTGCCGGTTATAAATCATGCAACAAAATTCTAGGACCAGTCACAACTTAAATAAAACATGAGTGGAAGCCATAAATTGTCTACACATTTTTTTCTTAGGAAACTTATTTGTTTAATTGATAATTCCAGAATCTTTATTTTTCTTCAACAATTATTTGCCT
This sequence comes from Petromus typicus, assembly GCA_004026965.1. Taxonomy (NCBI): domain Eukaryota; kingdom Metazoa; phylum Chordata; class Mammalia; order Rodentia; family Petromuridae; genus Petromus; species Petromus typicus. Next base: position 2,253 of record PVIR01003998.1, read on the forward strand.
CAATTTATTTAACAAGCTACAGTAAGAGTAATAATGCAAACCTTTAATCCTAGACAATGTGTCATTTGTATGTGGTAGTCTCTTTTTGATTTGCAGGCTCATTTGAAAGTTGTATGTATATCTACATATGAAATGTTGCTCTTTTTAATAGTTATATGCAGTATTAGAAGTTTGTATATTATCCCACTTCTCCACAGGTATTTACAATCAAATTATTTTATTATACATGGAAACAATTAAACATTTGGCTGTCAGCTGTATACAATTACTACACACAATGAAATTCATGGGCTTTTTTTTTTAATAGTTATGTATTCCCCATGACCTCTGTTAACAAACACGAGTGATGTACATGTACTTTGTGTGTGTCCATAAGCAGTTGTATTTCCAAATGTAATATCAAGAGACTTCGCCTACATACTTCACTGACATTGTCTGATAACATGTGGCCATCTGCAATGACTTTCCTGAGAATATTTTGTTTCTGTTTCACTGTCATTTTACTTCAAATCTAATTTAGTTCTAGAAATTATTGGTGTTTACAGAAAGAAGCAAGTAAAGCTTGAGACAATTTTTAAAATAATATTTGGGTTGTTTAATTCTAAGATCAATATATGGAAGTATAGAGAGGTATAATGTATAGTATAAAGAAAGATAAGCAAATAGGCTTAGGTATATCCTCGTTCTGTCAATTTCTAGTTGAGTGATCTTGAACAATTTACTTTTTCTAGAGTTGGTCTCCATATTTTAAAACTTGGGCTGTTATATCAATGTCTTAAGGATAACAGGATTATAAATTGAAATACATAGCTAAAAAATGGGGCATATAATCCATACCTATGTATACTGATTTCCTCACTGTCTTCCTTGCTTCTTTCTCAGAGAGGCCCATGATCTGGGACTGTCTGTTTTAGGTACATCCACCCTAGTTGGCAAGGTTGGAAATACATTTTCTTTTCCTCATTTCTTTAAGTGATAGCTATGGTAGATGCTCACAGCTGTTTTACTGCCAACCAGAAATAAGTCAACCAGTTCCCGTTGTCAGAGTACCTAACAGCTGTATCCAGCCTTTCTAGGAGGCCAGAAAGGGAGTGAGTACTAATGTTTCAAGGGCAAAGCTCTAGATGTAATGAATGATAAAACAAACTCGAAATGAGCCTGCACATATCTAGTGACAGACACACCAGAGCTATTCTAAATTATTCAAGCTTTCTCAGGCTTCTAGCAGGAGAAACAATTCATTTCTACTTTCTTTATTCTACTCCATATAATGGCAAAGAGCAAACAAAAAACCCCTTCTCTAAAGACAAGTTATAATAATTATCAGAACTAAGAAGAGTTGGCTTAGCATCGGTAGTATGTTTGGAACTATCCAATTTCTGGGAACTAATTCTGTAGAAGTCAAAAATTATTCCACAATACTAACAGATGACTGCTTTATTGCCCTCTTGTTTGCTAGCATTTTGCTTGCAAAAAGCCAATAAAAGTTATTTAATTACCAAGCTTGTGTATTAAGAAATACATAATCTCAGATAAACTATTACTGTTTTGCAGCAGCAACAATCCTGCATCAAAAGTAACAATGAAAATTAATCTTCAAATAAGCAAACCTCAGAAGAATATCTCTGTGTGTTAAGGATAATTAATAACTTCTTTAGAAAAAAAGGTACTAAAATGCGGTTTCAGGACAAGAGCTAATGCTCCAGAAGTTAGACACCTTGATATTTAACAGGTTACCACTGGGTGTACCAACTGCCTGGCCACCCTGTAGATATGACAAAGGTTTGTTTTGAGGTAATTTTACAGGATTTAAGACAGTATTTTAGGCCACCAGGTGGTTCCATTGAATCAGTTCTTAGGGGCATTTGGGTAGCATTTTGATTACTGCACTATAACTGAAATTAGGGCTTTGCAACTTGTACTAGTCATTTGCTAGGTTTTAATACAGATGTTCTTGGAAAGTCTAAATTTACAATTTGACAGCATTCAACACCAGAAACTCTTCCCCCTGCCTTTTTAAACATTAAGACAGTGTTCCTTAATTAAGTGTAGTAATTAAGACTATATATTTATTGCAGAGAAAACAGATTAGTATGTTTTGAAAGCTAGCATGCAAATTTGCCAAACTGTTTATACTATAAAAATTGTAAGCCTTTTTATTTCAGATAGTTCATATAGTAAAAAACATTCAGAGTGGGTCTGAAAAATAGTTTTATCAAATAATCAGACAGTGATCATTATTGTGATCATTATTTTACAAAATAGTAGTGTAAGGTGCATAAACGAAAATATTGCAAGTTGATCTTTGCATCATATTGTAAAGATATTTACAACATAACACCAGGAAAATCAAGTGATTATCAAAAATTTTCAAAAAGATGAAAGTTTCCTCAAGGTTAATTCTCTGAAAGTTTAATACATCTCTTGGACTTTTCCCATGAACTAAAATTTAGAACACAGTAAGTTCTTCAAAATTTCACTTTACTCTGTGTAGACTCGTAATTGGATAGCTTCTTCCCCCTCTTAATAACTGGATATCAACACACTATTTTGTTTCAAAACTAAATAAAAATTTAATCACCAACCATGAAGGCTATACAAACTATACAAATGACTTTCAAATAAAATTAATTATCACCAGTGACATTATTTCAGTAACTGTCTGCAAATCTGAATGAATATATGTCTATGTAATTGTGTATTTATTATCGCTAGCAGCAAATATAAAATAGAAGACTTTGCTTTGCAAATATTTTTACTACTTGTAAACACATTGCTAAATTTAGTAAACAAAAACAGTAGCTGAGGAGAAAGAGATGTTAATTAATGTTCAACATATGTGAGACCCCCAAAGAGAAAATTAAATCTTAATTCTTATATATCTTTATTTAAAAATAAATTGCTAAATTCTCGTCCACTGTCATTTTCATTAGTACCAGATACTTTCTGGGCCCAAGAATCTTGAAATACATGACCCATTCATTTAATTTAGCTGCCACATATACCCTTGGAATTCCAAACAACTGACAAGACAGGGTCGCCTTGAAAGAGGACTGGTTATTTACCATTGAGATAGAGCTAAATTGTCATTAAATATATTTAAATGTTATTGTCTACTTCAGTATGCCATTACCTCGCCTTGGGATCCTTTCACATAGCAATCAATAGAGGATGAATAAATCTCACTACTTGAAAGTAACTAAGCAAGGAAGCCAACAGCATAATCTGGCTTGACTGGATTAATTCAAGAAGAGACACGGATCCGCCCCTTCTGTCTTGTTCTTCCTCCCCCTGTAGAGCCCACACCCTTGCAAGAAAAAAAGAAGGATAAAAGAGACTGGGAAAAATAAGGAAAGAAACCCAAGGATCTCAGGAAGAACTTTCAGGGAAGAGAAAGCCTCACGCCAAGGGATAAACTATAGCCATGGAAACACACTTATGACTTTTACTTTGAAAATAAAAGAATGACAATGAAATGTGTGTGAGGTCTGCGCGAATCCAGTCCCAGATGTTTACAATGCTGTAGTAGTGCGGCTCTGCAACATGAGAGGCTTCGTAAGAAATAGTACAACAGCACACCACAAAGCCCCGCAGATGCTATTGACAATGCAGACATGAGCATCATGTTACCACAAGAGGAGGCAGGCGGAAGACAAATCGCAGCAGTGGTGCCTGAAAAGCTAACTTCACGGACTGCAATCACTCAAACCAACATCAGCGACCCAAAGGGGGGGAAAAATCAAAACCAGAAAAACGCTTGTCTCTCCTATCTAGAGGTGCCAGGGCCAAAGGGTGGGGGAAGGAGGAGAATGGAAATGAGTTCTTTCTTAAAGAAGATTCCCATACAGGCCCTAGAATGGACGGCGGGTAATGATTTTCAGCTTGGGGTGCCCGTTCCCGAAGCTTTAGGATTGCCAGCGAAAGGAAACAAAACGTGTTTACTTGAGCCATCGCCCCAAGGGAGGGAAAGAGGACCTTGGATGGGAAGGGGCTGGAGACCCACAGGGGCATCTAGGAGCTGCAGGAACCCTCGGGCGCCCTGCGTGGCCCGGCGGTGACGAGCGCTGGGGCGAGGGGTGGATGACAGGGTGGGAGGCGGCGCGCCTCGGGGAGGGGACGCGGCAGCACAATGTATACACGGCGGCGAGGGGGGTGATTTAGTGTGAAAGTCTCCCACTTAATCATTTTACAGGGTTTGGGGACGTAAATATTTAGCTGGCCACATCTGGAACCGATTTTCCCCCAGTGTGGGGTGGGGGTGGATAATTGGCAGGAGGGGAGCGCGCGGTGGTTACTCACTGTACGGGCAGTTCTCCTTCTTCGTACCGCTAACCTTCCCGTTCTTCTCAATCTTGAGAAAGTACTTGGTGAAAGAGAAGAGCTTTCTCCAGCGCACGTCTCCTTGGAGGTGATTGTAGCTCCGCACATGCCTCCCCGCACTGGAAGGAGAGGAGAAGGAGGAGGAGGAGGAAGAGGAGGAGGAAGAGGAGGAGGAGGAGGAGGAGGAAGAGTTGGTGGCCTCCGGTGACACCATGTCCTGACCAAGAGCTTGGCAGGTGACAGGGACGGAAGATACCAAGAACAGCAACAAGAAGCAGCAGCAGCAGCGGCCGGGCAGGTGGGGAAAGGCTGAGGCACAATGTGTCAGTGTCCATTTCCACATTGTCCTGAAACTCGCGGCTCCGCACACTGTCTCATCAGAAGGAACATGCTGGAAGGGTGAGGCCGGGTGCACCGCGAGCGGACTGCCGGCACTGGCGGCTGCTGGTTCGCTCCCTCCGCGCGCGGCTCTGGCCAGCAGTGCGCGCGCCAACACCCATCACTCCTCGGAAGGGCCGCTGCCTCCCCTGCGGCGCCGACCCGCTGCCTCCCCTGCGGCGCCGACCCGCTGCCTGCGCCTCCGCAGCTCCGGGCGAGGGTGGACGTGGGTGGCCGCGGCGCGAGCTGGTGGCGCGGTGCGCGGATCACCAGCGCTCGGCTGCCCCGGGAGTTACTTTGTTCTCTTCTTCACTCCTTTCTTCACCATGTTAGATGCAAAAAAAGGTCTGAAAAACAGATGACAGCACGGTGAACAAAACCCGAGGGAGTGGGCGGGCGGTGGGAGCGGAGGAGGCGTCCGCGCCCCTCCGCGCTCGGCACCTTCGGCCGCCCCGCCGACCCGGCCCGCCGCCACGGGACCGGGTCCCCTCGCAGTTGTCAGCGCGGAGGCGGCTGCCCCGTCGCGGCTGTCTTCTTCCCCCTCGTCCCCGCTCGGCTCGGCGGTGCCCGCGGATCGCGGCTCGTCGAGCCGGAGCGGCCGCTCTGCGGGCTTGTGCCCGGGCCGCCCTCGGGACGCGCGCGTGTAAACAGGTTGCAGCCCGGAGTGGGACTGTCAGGCGCACCGGAGGTGGGCTCGGCCCGCGCCGGTCAGACCTCCTTCGCGGGGTGGAGGCGCGGGGGGAGGGGGTCAGTGGCGGCGGGACATCTGAAACCGCGGTGCTGGGCGCGCCGGGAGGCGGAGGAAGGGGCCGGAGGGGGGCGGCCGGCGCCGCGCTCGGCTCGGGCTGCGGGGCTTCCCGGCGCCGCGCTCGGCCGCTCACGGCTGCGCCCGCGTCCGGGGCTCGCCGCCCGCCAGCCCGCGCCGCGCGTCCCGCTGCGCCCGGCCCGAGCGGACCCTGCGAAGCCTCCCGGAGCCCCTCTCGCGCTCGCTCCTCCCGGAGCAGCGTTTCCCCCTTTGGCGGCGAAGTGCTCGGGAGCCACCTGGAGCCCGGGCTCGGCCGCCGCCCCCGCCCAAGCTCTCCGGGGAGGGCAGGGCCGGGACGGGGCGGGAGATGCGGGGCCGACCCTCCCCAGCCCCCACCGGCAGATTAGCAACCGGTCCGAGCGTGCACACAGGGGGAGACGTAATTAGCTTCCTTTCCTCCTCTGCCAGCTTCCAAGGAGGTCTCCCCTTTAATGAATCACTGATTTCTCACTTCCGTTGCTGAAGTAAAAAGTTCACACTTTGGCCCTTTCTGTCTTTAAAGCTCAGGGAGATTTATCGTCACCGTTAAAAGTCTCCTCTCTCTCGGCGCGAATGAAATCGGGGACCCCGAAAGACCGATTTGTAATTGCTAACGTGAGTCCTTCACTGGATCACGCGCGCACTTTAACGTGGATATATTTTATTGAGATCGCAAAGATTTTACCGAACAGTTTGGCCCGATACCCTGCCGTCGATTTTCTTTTCTATGCAATTTCCTTTGCACTTTGCCATCAAGGGTTTTTTTTTTTTCCCCCTCCTGTCTTTAAATTTAGAGCTCACTGGGCGCTCCTTTACAGTGTAACTGCGTCACCGGTCGTCCTCTCCTGCTCACACCCTTCCACACACCGCCCCACAACTCCTCTGCGGCTGACAGAAACTGGTTCACAGTCCAGGTAGAGACAGATTAAGTCTTAGCCCGAGGAGGAAAGCACCGTGACAGTCCCTTCCAATCCAGTCAGAGTCCTAGAGGACCACTTTAGAAAATGAACCGAGGGAAAGTTTGACTGGAAAGAGCGCTTGAACATGGATTGTTACATAAGGCAATGAGACATTTATGGGTTGGGTTTCTTTGACGCATGTGAAATTGCCAATATTTAACTGCTTTCTACCTACAAAGGCGGCAATTTCATAGGGCTCAATCTAATGGGCTGCTGGTCCAAGGCGGAAATATTTCAAGGTGATTTGAGAGTTTAACAACTGCAAAGTAATTCGGAAGGAACTAATCAAAAGAGCCTGTATACAGAAGCCAGAATCCCTATAATGTGCGTTTGTCTTCAATCTTCATGGTAAACTGGAGAAAATACAAAGAAATTCGCCATCGAGCGTTACAGATGGGCACGTGGAATGATTGCCTAACTATGCTGCTTAGTGACTGCATGCCCTTACATTTTCCTGTGCATTCGGAGCCTTTGAAACAGAACCATTTAATACCAGAATCGGGGTTTTAATTGCATTATTTATAACCCGTTGTAATGTTTATTCAGATTTCAACACTGTGGTGAACATCACAGTAGGTTTTTAAGTTTAATGGAATTAGCTCTGATTTCTGTAGCTATTAATTGGAAAGTTAAGTATATAAAGAGTGAACGTCAAACTAGTCTTGCTCTTTAATTAAAGCGTGGATATTGAAAAATGAAACCACAGTGCTAATTTCAATTTCCTAGTTCACAGTTTTATACCTGAGAGGACAAATGTCTAAAAGAGTATACTGTTTCTAAGGGATTTGAGTTTCAGCCCAACAGTTTAGAAGAATCCAAACGTCTGAACTGACAACTAATTAAAACTACATGGTTTTTTAAAAAAATTATGTTTGATGAAACCATACAATAAACATTCTTCTGTGAGAAATTACAAAACACAGGAAATCATTATTTCTGAGGTTTCTCTACGCTAGGAACCAACACTACTGATGCCAACTTGGGATTTAACTTTTTTTTAACTCACTATACACCCCTCCAAAGCAAAACTAGTGAGTCTCTCCGCTGACTCCACCCCACACATCCATTTTACCAACTTTCGACTCCAGAGAAAGCTCTTCAGATATTTTAGTTAGAAGCCTTACTTCCTTTTTGTCCAAAATGGGAGAAAAGACACTTTCAAAACTTCCACTTTAAGACCTGGCTACAGCAGGTGCAGTCCTTGGAAGTTTTAGAATCCTCGCTCAGCTCCTCTGCCTGGATGATGACAGGAAGGCCTTCACAAAACGGCCCAGAGGAAAAGCTGACATAGCTTTTTAGATTATATCTCATTCTTTTTCTTTTCTGCACAGCCTTTCTTTTATAGCACAGTCGAGTCCCTAAATACCCCACTACTTTGTATTGTTAGGTCACCTCTGAGGTTAGCTCGAGAAAGCCTGAGAAAAGTTCCGCAGGAGAGATGCACTATTTAACGGAATTCAATCTCTCCCAATAGATTTGAATCACTAACATAAATGTATGAATGTAGATTATATCTCTGTAATGAGGCCTGAATCATTCTCAGTTACTTCAAAGGACTGAAATTCTACCTTCCTTTTTTAGCAGCAATAATCAGGTCTTAATGGGTTCCTTTATTAATTGTTTCTCTGCTAGGATTGAAAAGGACAGTACAAGCTTCAGATTAGAGTGGTACCTACTAATTCTAAAAGAGTGTTTTTCTCTTTTATCCAGTCTCTGGAAAGCGTGCTTTATTTCTATGCCCTAAACATGTTCAATAGTATTATTTATTATTTCTCTAAATCGTTATTGAGAGAAATAGATGTAGTCTCTTTTAAAAATATGATGTCTTGGGAAATGACTGAGGCCTTTTAAAAACAAGATCATGACGACAGCCACTGAAGAATATAAATGTGGCTTTTAAGTATAAAAGAAGCAATCCCTGTATGTTCCATTAGACTCTTCAATTGCTGTTCTGTGGGAGTTCACATTTTAAGCCTGTATTTCCTGGATCCTCTATATTGCTCATTATTATCCATGCTCCAGTGACGAGATACATGTTCTGTTATGTGTGAAGTTATGGGCAGCGTCAGTAAGCTGCTCCTAGTAATGCTGAGTCAGGTCAAAAGTCACTCGGGCTACTTGACCATTTAAGACATGTGCAGTCCTCATGGGTGAAGCCCATGTTGCCGCCCTCACATGTATATGCCCGGCCCGTTTCTTTTTCTTCTGGCTGTAGGAGGTAGCAGTGGTAAGGCACCTTTCAGGCTTGTTTTCTTCTCAAGTTGCAACTAGAAATGATGGCCACAATCTGTCAAGTTTGGAAGATGAAGTAGTGACACTTCATATTCTTATTTTTAAAGTACAGGCGTCAAGTGAAGGAAAAAGAGGTGTCATCCCACAGACAGTAGTGTGATGTTTCAGAACCAGTAGGGATCTTAGCAATACAGGCTGAATATCCCATACTTAAAATATTTCTGACCAGAAGTATTTTGGATTTCATATTTTATAAAGTTGCAATGGTTTTATATAGTATGTACACATATATGTTGAGTTATTTTTATGCTTATATACACCTTACACTTGTATGCTCAAATTAATTTTATTCATTTTCTTAGTCAAGCTGCCTTTTTTTTTTGCACCTGCTGTTTGAGTGTGACCTATCCTATGAAATCAGGGGCGGAATTTTCCATGTATGGCTTTATGTTGGCACTGAAGAACTTTTGGCTTTTGATAATTTTGGATTGGGGGCTGAGAAATGTTTAATTTATAAGTGAATACAGCTCGTAATTATAGATGAATGAATAAATACCCAGACCATTAAGTGGTATACCAGGGTTGGTAACTCCGAGAATAGATCTTAAGTTGTGACCTCAGTATTTTGTAATACTTGCCCTATCTCCCCTCTTTGCTCTTCTCTTTATTATTAACCATTCACCACTTTACCACATCAGAGATGCCAGCGTGGAAGGAAGAAGAAGGCTTAGAAGACTTTAGTTGTGGAAAACCAACATATATTTCCTATAATAATTTAGGTAGAAGAAGTAATCAAATAGTTTAGTGTTGAATTATAAATTACCAATTGATTGGGCAAAATAAAATGTATATTGATATATATTTGTCAAAAGAATTATTTTAGGTGGAATGAACATGTTTTGAAAAGTAATGCATACTACATACTTCCAGAATATCCAAAGAGCTTTAAAAATCTAAATTTGAAGTTCTCCAGGAAATTGATAACACCTTCCGCACAAGTGGGTGTATAATTTGGTTAAGGTTTCTGTAACTATGTGAAGTTTTCATAAAAGGATGTAATAGTTTAATGCTTAGGTGTTTGCTTCAACACATTTTCAAAGTTTGTAAATTTCCTGTTTTCTTGCCTTCACACTGACTTTGTGATTTGTCACTGAATGAAATACGCCCTAGATGGTAAAAATGATCTTAGGGAAATCTTCTATATAAGAAGATTTAAAATATATTCACAGTAAATATCCAGAATTTCTTAAGCTTGAACTCTGTGTCTTGGTACCAAACACAGCAAGCCATTTCCACACAGCCACTGTGTATTTGTCCCCTACCCACTGATGGTAAACAGAACCTTCCTTTGACAAAGTTGTGAAGTCTCTGAAGAGTTTTGTCTGTTTTCCACATTCCCAGTTGTCCTATTGTCATTTGTGCTTCCATTTCAAACCCTTTAGGTTTCTTGGTCCTATTACATATGTCAAAATTTCAAACCTAGTATTTGTTAATTTTTTTGTGAATTAAATGCCAGATTTTGTTTTCCTTAAAACTCTAGTGACCTATCACAACTGACATTTACAATGCGTTCATTTCTTATTTGATTTATTGAATTGATTTTTATTTAACCAGTGCCATTATGTGCTAGCTAGATATTGAGGTACCAGTGTTCTCCAGTAAAAAAGAAAACCCTAATAACTTACTCTGTGAGGTGCATCTGTGAATGAATGAAAAAATAATTTTTGGCATTTTTACTAATGATGGGCAAAATAGAATTATGCTAGACTCAGTAAGCAGAAAAATCCTTGGACATTTTTTCTGATTATTATCTGCAAAACAAGCTAAAACTGTGATTTTTGTTTGTTGACTTCATGAAGGATCAAGACTTTATCTTTGCCTGTTGTGTGCTCTTGGCCCGGTCCCTTTACGTTTCTCCTGCTGTCTGAGGGTTTCTGTGGAGTGCCACGCTCCCTTCATTCTGCTCCTAGACTCTTCGATGCGTAACTGAAGCTTTCCCGCTTACTGTTTCATCTATTTCTTTTTAAAAACTGACTTCTTACCAAGAAAACTCCCAAGTCACCTTCTGTCCTTCACACATATTATTAACACATAAATTATCTGATATAATTTGATGGGTACCCATTGTTTGATAACTTTTACCTTATTTGATAGACTTTGACAGAGAAAATATATTTCCCATGTATTAGTAATGAGATGTATTAATATGTTGGGGGTAAATGCATGTTTGCTGTGTTGGTTTTTCTTGGCTCAGTCTTCAGATCTACTGTCTATGCTCAGCTCTGTGCCTCCTGTGTTCCTTTGACAGGTGGCTTACAGTTGGCTTCGTCAAAGGGAGGACGGGATCTTTTGAAGATCAGCATGTAGGAAGGAAATCTGGCTTGTTTCTTCTTCCCTTCTTTGTTGTAGTGTCACAAAGTAGCGTTTCTCCTCCATTTCTACACTTCTCCCTGGATGACCCCCTCGTCCACACCTCCAGCTATGAGCGGAGTCCCTAAAATTGTATTTCTTCTTGCCTCTTGAACTCGAGAAGTGGTAACAGTTCTTCTTTCGTTTCTCAGTGTTACTTTGCTTTTCTTTCTTTGTGCTTACACCTCTGTAACTGGCCACTTCTTTAAAGTCCCTCTGCTTGCTGTAGCTGAGATGACTTCTCGTTTAGTAAGGACACTGACTACAGCCACAGTATGCAGCTTCCACAGCAAGAAACAGGTGCATGGCAATGTGATTTCTGTGTATGTACAAGATAATTGAGAAGTGCAATTTCGTACAGAATACACTGTAAAGCATCCAATGCTTGGTCCAAGATTTGCTGGATCCTTTGCACCATTCAAAAGGTAATGACACAGCATTTCAAGGTATATATAATCTAGTATTGTAGTGTGATTACTTTTTATTTAGGTAACAATTTTGAGATCCAGAATCAAAGAGTAAATCATTTGATTGCTGCATGCTCAATAAAATTCTTTTATATAGATAAAAAGTAGCTCAATAAAGACATCAATAAGAACTTATTCAGAAAGCAATTAAAAAATCTATCATTTTCCAATTGATTTCTGCAATTCAGCATAGGACAAATTATGTGCATAAACTCTAAAATTAGTTTGCACCTTTTAAATTTAGCATACAAATGTAAATGTTCCTTAATATAAATTGATTCTAATCTTTAAAATCATTATTATTGTGAATAAATTTGTTTTATTAACCTTCAGTTATATGTTTCTGTGGAAAATTAACGGTATTATTTTCTTGCTCATTGAGAGCTATTGTTTTGATATTTGTTTTCATCTAAAGACAATTGTTTAAAAATGGTGGAAATGGGCAACTCTGAATTGTATGGTTAAGCATAAAAACTGGCTATAAGGCCAGAAATCTCAAGATGAAATGTATAAAGGGAATTGTTTGGTTGGTTATTGTCTGACAGTTCCATAGATTTCACAGACAATTGACTTCTTTCAGAATTCAGGATAGTCTAGAGTCTATGAAGATATAAGCCAGGTAATCTAAGTAGTCTTTTTACTTTGTTACCCTGAGAAATCATAGAATTTTATACTGTTGCATCTGGAAAAAAACTTTTCACTCTCTCAGTCTTCTAGCCTTTCATTTAAAGAAAGAGGCTGGACAGGTGAAGTGAGCTACTCAGATGCCAAGTCTGGAGGTGACAGGCTGCTTCCTGTGCACTAAGATGGTAAAGGGCAGAGATGTCAGCCTTAAGATACTTAGGTGATAGAATCCACTTCCAATAATAACAGTGGCCCCTTCAGAGGCTGTGGAGCTGGAAGGGAGAAGGAACATTTGAGAATCTCTGGGGCAGTTAACATGAGCTTTTTGGGAAAATTCTCATGTATTCCAAAAAGAACCTTTAGAAAATCATGTCCTCGTGGCTGAAGACAAACTGGGCCATCTCTATTTAGGAGATCATCTTGATATAATCTTTGCTAAGGGATTTAGCCTTGATAAATTTTAGGTAAGGTTAACAATTCAAAAATCTGTCATTTTCCAATTAATTTCTGCTCAGGAAATCTATAGTGTCTCCTTTTGCCCATATCTTTAGGTATCAAGCCTGGCTTTCATGTTTTTATTTGTTATGAGTAGCAGTTAGGACACTTTGGATTGAAATTTTAATTCTATAGGCAGAGAAAAAAAAGACTTTAGAAATATTTCTCTAGCCAACTCTTGAGAAATACTCTTTTATCTTTAACAACTGAAATCTGGACCGAGATTTCCTCTACCTATTTTATGGCATGAGAAAGGTTTCCTGGATTTGTGCATTTATTTATCTAGTGTATTTTAAATTATTTCAGCTAAACAGACCAGGGATAAGAATAGCACGTTCTTATACTTATCTTCTTCTTAACATTTCTGCAATTTGAAACATCATTGTGGGAAATTTCCCCAATCATGTGATTCTCAATGCTGTCTCCCTTTCTGTCAATAATCACTTGATGGATGTGCAATGTTGATTTGAGTTTTTGAACTATAAAGCCCACTTGATCATTTGTAATTGATTGAAAATAAGGAAGCTCAATGACCTACATAAACAACTTCTGTAAACCACCTGTATCTATATTATACTGTCTATATCTATACTGTCTATGTGCTATTTGTGTGAATTCATCTTTGATTCTGTTTTAGAAATACACTTCTAGATGGTTAGAAGTAAAAATAACCCTAGGGAAAATTACTGAAAGAGGGGAAGGAGCTCATTGTAATTGGAAAGCAACTATGAATTTTTTTTCTGGTTCTAGGGATCGAACTTAGGACCTTGTGCTTGAGAGGCAGGTACAGCCCCGCTGGACTGAATCACAGCCCAACTATGAATATTTGCTTTATCAGGATATTTAAGTGTTATTAGGATAGGCTTCTAGTCTATACAGGAGAAGCAGTAAGGAGTATGTACCTTAAATACATAAGCCCAAGTTCAAGAAAGTAGAATAATTTTCCCAAGTCATGTGGCCAGAACATTTCCTACATTCTGACACAACCCTGTGCATACAGAAGCCATGGAAATACAGATTTAGTAATTTGATCCTCAGAAATGCCAGATGGCAGATTTTGGAGTTGTCTGTCCTGGATATTTAGGAGGTAAGGACAATGGTTCTTTTCATTATGTCTTTGCATTTTTCTGTATGTGTGCCTGATTTTATTGTTCATTCTACAAGTTTGGAGTTATGAACATACAACTGTACAACCATACAAAACGGTTCCTTTGCTTCTGTTCCATTCCCAAATCCAGTTTGGTCCTGTGTACCCACATCCTCCTATTATTGATATTACTATAGTTAGAGTAAAAAGAGCTTTTGTATTTTATGACCTGAGTCTCTGGTCTGTATGTCAAATGATGCTTCTTCTTCCCCTGGGACAGAGACTAACTCCTGAATACTTCTGAGCAAAGATGAAAGATGTTCTAGGTGATTTACTTAGAAATGCAGGGTTGGACGACCACACAAAGCTGCTACATACTGAGTAGAGAACCAGCTCTGAGCAGGCGGAGGACCTTTTCTGGCAGCATCTGGAGCCTCCTTCAGTGACAGTTCTTGAAACAAGATCCCAGTCGGACCATGAGAGATCAGAGGCACGATGAGATTTCCTTCTTTCTTTCTTTTTTTCTTTTTGTAAGAGAAAAGGAGACTTCTCAGGAAAATGTTTATCTACTATTTCTTGAGACTTAGATTTTAGGTGCCAATATTGCTGCCATTTTAATTTCTTTTTTTTTAATGTTAAATTTCAATGAATACATTTTAAAACTCAGTAAATCTGAAATTAGAGCAAACACAGAAAATTACAAACTGGATCTTTAACTTATCGAACTCAAAATAAAATTATTCATAAGGTTGAAAAATTATAACAGCAAAGCTGAGGATGGGAAAAGGAGTACATAGTTTATCTTTTGGCAAATAAGCAAGGGGAATGAAATACAGACAGTAAGGAAGCCACATATTTGGTAAAGACAGCAACCTCAGATTTTTTAGCTAAAGCACTTTCAGATTTAGCAGTAGAAAGTATAATTAGTTTTGGTACTTAGTAACATTTTATTGATAAACACTACCCTTTTAGGCCTACTGAAAATACACATGGTTGAATCTAGATGACAGCAGATAAATGTTTTAGAAAGAAATTAATCGCTGTATAAAGTTTTGGGAGACAGTTTCATTTACATTATTGTTTTGGTCTCAGAAATATTTGCTTCTATCATTTGGAGTGAATCATTTCTCTTTTATTTCCTTTGCTGTATTGACTTTCTTACAGCATGAATTTTTCCAAGGCTACAGAGGAGGAGTGAATAACTGACAAAATGGAAATTTGTATATGATACTATATTGGTAGGAAGGAAAGGAGTGGCCTCAGCTTCCATTAGGATAGTTGAAGCTGGAGATAAAAAAATTCGGCTCAGGGCCAGGGATTTAGCTCAGTGGATCCGGCGCCTGTCTTGCAAGTGCAAGGACCCAGGTTCAATCCTTGATAACCACATTCCATACTGGGCGTGGAGACTCAACGCCCAGAGAGGCTGAGCGGAGTCTACCAGATGAGGGTCTGCCAATGGGTTGGCAGTGGAACAGAGGTGGGAGGTCTTCAGACCTTTGTCTTTCTTCCAGCAACTGCAAGATTAAGAGCCTGAGCTCAAGCACTTCCCTTTTTGATGAGAAGTTTTTGAGGTGTGAGAGACTGCAAAGGAGGCGGCCGGGAACAGAGGTCAGAGCATGGCTGAAGGCAATGGTTGCCCCTCTCGAGAGAGTGTATTTTCAAAAGTCATAATATTTTAAGACCCCTTCCTTGATCAGTTACCTAAGTTTCTGTAATGTTTTATTCCTATAGCTATTGTATAGTACTAAAGTTATATAAATAATAATTTATTTGAGAGTAACACTCTTTAATACTTTTTATTTTAGTATGATTTAAATATATCATAGTGAAAGTAATGTTTTTTTAAATTGGATAACCTTTGAAAATAAATGTTTGCCTCAGCAGTTGTTGCTGTGCTATGTACTGTTGAATATTATTCTAAATTGCTCTCTGACAAAATTGTATTTCCGGGAAGAGTTTCTTACAGGAAAACATATAGTTTTTTGTCTTCACTTATGAGGTTTGCACAAGCTAAAGCATGTTGACTCTTATTCTCACATGGCTGCCAAGGATGTAGCTCAGTGATACCTTACCTCCCTGGTGAGTGCATGGTCCTGAATTCAATTCCTCATACAGAAAAAAAAAAGAAATACATGGGCCGGGCATTTAGCTCAGTGGTTCCGGCGCCTGTCTTGCAAGCGCAAGGACCTGAGTTTGAACCCTAGTAACCACATACAATACTGGGCGTGGAGACTCACGCTCAGCAGCAATCAGTACCACATACCACAGTGCCAGGGGTGGTGGCTCACGTCTGTAATCCCAGCACTTGGGAGGCAGAGGCAGGAGGATTGCTATGATGTGAGTTGGAGGCTGAGCTCAGAGCCAGCCTGAACTACAATAAAGCTAGACCCTTTCTCAAAAAAAAAAAAAAAACAATACCTGAAGAAAAAATAATAGAAGATACTTGTTAGTTATTTGTAACTAGAACTTTTTCAGATGAATAAGAAGAAAAAAGAGCAACTGGAAGTTAGAAAATGTAGATTATATTTCCAGTTAGGACCCTAATTTTTGTGTGGCATAGCAATAATATGTAGACAATGGATTGAACAATTTTGACTCTAAAATTCTTTCATCTATAGGACTGAAAACAATTACTCATATATTGTATTCATACTGCACTATGGTGTTAGTATTTGACATACTAAGCCTGACATTATTTGCATATATGTAATTACAGAATAATGGAATTAAAGGTCTTCCTAACATCAAACTGCTTTCATATTTTCCGAACAATAGCACATGAGGTAACTCTGAGCCAAGAATGGATTACTTGACCATAATTATCTAGTTAATTACCGACAGAAATTTTAGATGTCATGTGAACCAACTTTTCATATTGTTTTCTAATAACAATTTTATTAATTAATTGCAGTACATAATAATTATATTCATTGTAGGATATAGATATATCATACTTTAATTTTTTTTTATTTCTTATCCTTTCTTCCCTTTCCCTCCATCTCTTGACTCCCACCCCTTCAGCAAAAGTTCTCTTATTCAGTTTTCCCATTTTCGAATTAACATCTCATTCTTTAATTTTTTAAATACTTAATTACCTTCTATTAAAGAAACCATGAAATATTTAAACTTGTTTTTTCAATTTATTTCATTTAATATTGTAGTCTGAAAGTGCATCCATTTACCTACAAATAACTAAAATTGATCTTTATGACACAGTAATATTCTATTATGAATAATACTACATTTCCTTTTCCATTCAATTTGTAATGGACACATAGGCAGACTCCAAGATTTGGTTATCATGAGTTCACTACTATAAATACAAGCACGTATGCAACACTGTAATATGAGGTCTTTAAATGTTTTGAAGGGAAAAGGCTGGTTTGAGTGGAATTTCTAATTTTAGCTTTTTGAAGAATCATTGTACTGACATTGTACTGACTTGTACTGACTTCCATAACAGTTTTACTAGTTTACATTACCACCAAAAATGTACAAAGAATCCTTTTTATCCACAGTTTCGTCAGTATTTGTTATCACTCAAAATCTTGATTAAGGCTATTATTTTGGGGGGAAGATGGAATCTTAATGTTGTTTTAACTTGTGTTATTCTAATGGCCACGGATGCTGAACATTTTTAATGTATTCAATTTTTTTTCTGGTACTGGGGATCAAACTCAGGACCTTTGCTTGAGAGGCAGGCACAGGTCCATGAGCTAAATCCTCAGCTCCTTCTCAGTGTACTTACAGGGCATTTTTAATTAGTCTTTTAAGAAGTGTCTTTACAGCAGTTACGCATTTCTTGATTGGATCTTTTATTATGAGATGTCTCAATTTTTTAGAATTCTTACATATTCTAGATAGTAGTCCTTTGTCTAGGTGCAGCTGGCAAAAATGTTCTCCCAATGTGTAGGCGCTCTTCACCGTGCTGTGTGTTTCCATTGCTGTGCAGAAGCTTTTAACTTACTATGAACCCCTCATTGATTTCTGGTGCTATTTCTTAGGCAATCAGGGCTCTTCTTCACAAAGTTCTTGCCTACAACTATGTCTTCAAGAGTTTTACCTGTTTTGTCTTTCAGTAGATTGGGCGTTTTCATTTTAACACTTAAGTCTTCGAGCCATTTTGATTTTAGTTTAGAACATGATGAGGGATATCAGTCTAGATTCATTCTTCTGCATGAATATACCCAGTTTCCCCAGCACCATTTGCTAAAGATGCTATCTTGCCTCCGGAGTATTTTTCTCCCTTTGTCAAAGATGAGAATGTTTGAGAGTGCATAGGTTTGTTTTAGTGTCCTCTGTGCTACATTCTATTTGTCTGTTGTTGTACCAGTACAATGCTGTTTTTATCAGTGTAGCTTTTTAAAATTGTCATTGAAGTAGCTAAGAGTTTTTGGTTAATGTTAGATTTGTTGTCTTTGTGTCATCTAGGACCTTTTGGATTCATTTTTAATGTTGTTATAACATATCTCTAACTATATGGTCAACTGTGTATGTCCTTTATTCTAGTCCTGATACTGTCCTCACATTGCTTATTTTTGCTGCTTGTACTTTCAACAGAATTTTTTTTACAACCGGATCCAAGCTGGAAAATCAAATCTACCTTGGTATCAAACTTATGTCTTTCATTCTGTAACTTACTCCATTGACTCCTTGGATTCAGATGTGAAGTGGAATTCTTATTTATATTATTATATTTAAAAATTTAATATATATTTTTGAAACATCATCTCACTTTGTAGTTCAGGCTTACCTTGAATTCAGTCTCCCAAATACTGAGATTACAGGTGTGTGCCAGCAGCCAACAAGACTAGTTAATATTTTAAACCAATTAATCTAATCAATCATATCAACAAATTAAAGAAAAGAAATCACATGATAAAATCAATAAATACAGAAAAAGCATGGTTGAAATTCACCACTTATAAATTTTCTCAGGAAATAAAAATAGAGGAATTTAGTCAACTTCATAATGTATAATTAACATGATACTTTATAGTGAAAAATCTGAAGCTGTATCACTAAGACGCAGAACAAAACAAAGATGTCTCTTCTCATCACTGATTTTAAATTCTATACCAAAAATTCTCACTAATGCGAAAAGACCATAAAATAAAAGTGAAAAGTAAGAAGGAAAGAATAAATCTTTGTTTTCAGATGATGTTAATATTTATGTAGAAAACCTGAATGGAATGACAGAAATACTCCTGGAACTTGTAAGTGCATGTAGCAATGTGGTAGAAAACAAGGCTAATACACAAGTCAATTCCTTTCTTATCTAAAAACAACAAACAAGAAGAACTGGAAATTGAAAACACAATTTTGTTTACTTTGACACCAACAAAATGAAATACCAGGTATAAATTTATCAATCCATATAGAAGAGCTATATGAAGAAAACTGCAAAACTAATGAAAGCAATAATTTAAATTGAAAGAGACTCTATATTCATAGAGAGGAAATTTCAATATCATCAAAGGAGCAGTTCTTCACAGTTTGATCTTTCTTTTCATGACAATTCCAATCAAAATCCCAGCAGCGCATTTTGAAAATATTCACATTTTTTTCATTTTAGAATCTTGTATCTTTAATGATTAAGGATCTTTTCACCCAGGAAAAATTAGGAATGTGTGAAAATACTTAAGAATGTAAAATCTGGAGGGTTAACATTTTTTTAACTTTCTTTTTTATTGGTACATTTTAATATACATTTTGATCACATTCAACATTGAAAATGTGTACCAGTATATGACACATCTTGATTCTCATTTTTTCCCATCCCCTTGCCTTCCCAACAATCCCACCCCCATATACATAAGCTTTGTTTCTTTTATTTTACCACCAAATTTTTTCTTTCCCCTCTTTACTTACCTCTAACTCCCCCTTATATTCAAAAATTTGATCCCAGTGTTTTTATGGAGAGTCAGAAACTCCAGAATAGGGCTGCAGATTTAGCTCAGTGGTTCCTCCTTTGCAAATGGCAAGGTCCTACGTGTGATCCCTGGTTATCACACACCACAGTGCGGGGCATGGTGGCTCATGCCTGTAATCCCAGCACTTGGGAGGCAGAAGCAAGAAGATTGCTGTGAGTTTGAGGATGGCCTGGGCTAGTGTGGGGGGAAAGGTAGCTGTTTAGCAGTTTCCTGGGACTACTAGTTAAGCACAACTTCTGCAGAGCTCCTGATGCAGAACTCCTGAGTTTCCTTATCACCAGTTCACAGGATGTTCCCCCAGGCATCTTGTTAAGTTTTGTATTACTGAATCTTGCAAACGAGATTGGTAAACAAACACTGGGATAAGAATCTGGAAGAACTGCAAGGCCTGTCCCAGGAAATGCTCCAGCCCACCTCTTCTGTTTTTACACCTATGCATTGCTACTTTGTGTTGGCTCCCTAATAAAGGAGCTGTTGGAAGACAGTTCGGTGGTTCAGTCCTCTGAGGCTGTTCTCCCTGCTGGAATTCATCCTTGAGTGCCTCATTTCCTTCTGCGACACCACCGGACTTACACCAATAGGCTACATAGTGAGTTCATGACTAGCTTGAACTGCAAAGTGAGACTCTAATAAAAACAAAAAACAAAGAATAGCCAATGAAATATTGAAAGAGAAGAACACGATCAGAAGACTGATACTATTTCTATTTATGATTTCTTATAATGTCACAGTAATTAATACAAGTGAATATTGGTGAGAGGGCAGACAGGCGTATAAATGGAACAGAATTGAGAAATAGACTTGCATTGTTATAGTCAACAGTACATGAGAGAGGAAGGAAGGCAATACAGAGAGAAAAGACCGTCCTTTGTTTACCTGTGGCAGTACAAAATGGTATAATCACTGGTGAAGATAGTATATCTAGTTGATATTGTGAAATAGAAAATATTTAAAAGGAAAGAAGGTGTAGGGGCAAATAACAAGGGGAAAAAGAATGTGATAGAAATTTTTAAAAAGGAAGCAAAATTATGTATATGGGGTGTGGGAGGATGCACAGCAGGTGGGGGAAGGGAAAAAAAGAATCAAGTCGTGTCATATTCTGGTACAAACTCTCAATGTTGAATGCGATGATATGTATTCATAATGTACCAATAAAGACTTGAATTAAAAAATAAATAAAAATTCAATGAAAAAATATTTCTTAGAAAACTGAACACATTCTTGTAATTTTTCCTGGGAATATTTTTTTTTGTAAATCACTTGCACATGAGTTCTTGTATCTGATTTTGTTTCAGGGAAACCCACTCAGAGAAACTATACTCAAAGTATATGCTACTATTAAATTTCCAGTCCTTCCTTAAGCCTCTGCCCCCCTCACACTGTCGATTGCCCACTAATTATACTGTCAAAAAGGTGCTTAATGAACCAGTGTCCTGTTATGATTCTAATATGTTATATAAACCTGGAAATCCTTTCTTTTTTTTTTTTTAGGTTTTTTGAGACAGGGTTTTGCTTTGTGGTTCAGGCTGGCCCTGAGCTCAGCCTCCAACTCACATCACAGCAATCCTTCTGCCTCTGCCTCCCGAGTGCTGGGATTACAGGCGTGAGCCACCACGCCCGGCACTGTGGTATGTGGTACTGGTTGCTGCTGGGCGTGAGTCTCCACGCCCAGTATGGTATGTGGTTACCGGGGAATCGAACCCGGGCCCTTGCGCTTGCAAGACAGGCGCTGGAATCACTGAGCTAACTCCCCGGCCCAATCCTTTCTTTTTTATATTACCTGTTTTATTGTTTCAGAATCCATACTCTTTGAAAACTGAGTCAACAAAAATATGTTTCAAAATATATCAGCTTTTTTTACTCAACTTACAGTTGTTACCACTTAGTTCATATTCCTGTGAATCTTTTGTGTTAGCAGCAACTTCTCTTCTACCTAATTTTTAAAAGACAATTTGCTTATTGCTTCCCCCTGTCCTAGGTTTAAATATACTGGCTTGTCTCACCTTATAACTCGTCTACAGGAATAACAGCTCAAGGCATTAGATTCGGTCAGTGCCTTCCAGTTCTGGGTTGTGAGCCTTCATTTCTCATCTTTTCCTTTCCTATGTTCTTGGCTCTCTTGGCTCTGATTCTCAGGCTTCTTTGGTTTGACAGCACTGTTGGACCAGCTTCTACAAACTGACCCTTGGCGTGTCTTCTTGGAACATGATTTGGTATTTAGACTTTGGCACCATACATTACAGACTCAAACAAGAGGCACTTCTACCTTCAGAGGCCGCCCCTCAGATCTGAGCCAGAGTCTAGGCCATCCAGCGTTCCCTCAGAGAGGAGGACTGGAGAGCGGCCACCCGCTAACTGTCCCAAATGTCATTACCTAACTCACATTCGAAAGATCAAACCTCACGAGCACTGGATTCTTGCCTATAATTTTAATTCTTAAAAATATTATCCTAGGGCCGGGGAGTTAGCTCAGTGGTTCCGGCGCCTGTCTTGCAAGTGCAAGGGCCCGGGTTCGATTCCCGGGTAACCACATAACAATACTGGGTGTGGAGACCCACACCCAGCAGCAACCAGTACCACATACTACAGTGCCGGGCGTGGTGGCTCACGCCTGTAATCCCAGCACTCAGGAGGCAGAGACAGGAGGACTGTGATGTGAGTTGGAGGCTGAGCTCAGGGCCAGCCTGAACCACAATGCGAGACCCTGTCTCAAAAAACCTTAAAAAAAAAAAAATTATCCTAATTTTCAGACTTTTTTCTGGTTTGTTTCACTTATAATCGGTCTACTTATATTTATTGTAATCTTATTGATGACCTGATTTTAAGAGATCTTCATCAATAAATTAGGATGTAAAAATCTCCAAGTATTATTTTAAAAATACAAAATTGACTTTGTAATATTTTAGTTTTTGCCTTACATTTTTAGTAAAGTAAGGTAATCAATTCTATGAAGGTCACAAAAAGAATATCAGATAGTACTTAGCATAAGACAATTTATAGTCAATGTAAAGAAAGCTGTATTTGGCTTATAAAGAATATTGTGTCTGGTTTATAAATACAAAATTCATTTTTCTGTGAGTTATAAATAATCTCACACATATAAATATATTTATATTTATGTGTGTATGTATTTAATGAAGGAATTCCTGATGATCTTTGTCAACTCTTGCCTCTTATTTGGACTTTCTTTTTTAGTTATTATGGATATATAAATTTCAAACAATATCCAGGCCCATCTGAAATTCCTAAGAACTCTAGGAGGGTTATAGATAAAGTTTCAGTCTTATAATTTAAAGAAGCATTATTACCAGAAAAAATGTTTTTGCCTAAGGTTTTCTTTTTAAGATCTGAAGAGTTTCCATGGAAAGAATATAATCATTATGTACTGCAGACATGTGCTAATAAAAAATAAGAATTAAGGAAAAAAAGAGTTTCCTTAGAAGCAGAGAATTATACTTCATCCAAAACACTACATATGCAGCCTATATTTCTATAAATGGCTCTGAAAAGGAGATACAGGTAGAAGTATGAATTCTAGCAGAAGCTGCAGATTTGTTGAGCTGAGAGGAGTGGGAGCCCCACATATGGTGGGAGGTGAAGTCTCCAAGCCAGTCCTAACACACCTACCCAGAAGCAGGTGAAGATCTTGGAGACACAAACCTGCCAACAATGAAAAGCCCTGGACCTGATGGCTTTACTGCTGAATTCTACAACACTTGTAAAAAAGAGTTAGTGCCTCTACTTCTTAAACTCTTTAATGAAATTGTAAGGGAAACAGTACTCCCAAACTCATTCCTGGAAGCAACCATTACCTTGATTCCAAAAGCAGAGAAAGACCCAACCAAAAAAGAGAACTACAGGCCAATATCCCTAATGAACATCGATGCAAAAATCCTCAATAAAATGCTGCCAAACAGAAAACAGAGAATTATCAAAAAGATTATAGCTCCTGACCAACTTGGATTCATCCCAGGGATGCATCCAGGATGATTCAACATACATAAATCAAAAAATGTTATACACTATATTAACAAACTCAAGGACAAAAACTATAAGACCATCTCAATTGATGCAGAAAAAGCATTTGAGAAAATACAACACCCATTTATGTTCAAAACCCTACAGAAGATTGGAATAGATGGTCTCTATCTCAAACTAATAAAAGCTATCTATGAGAAACCATCAGTCAGCATCATGCTAAATGATCAAAAATTAAAATCTTTCACTCTAAGATCAGGAACAAGACAAGGATGTCCTCTCTTACCACTTCTGTTCAATACATTTCTGGAAACATTAGCCACAGCAATTAGGCAAGACAAAAAATTAAAGGACTAAAGATAGGAAAAAAAGAAGTTAAATTGTCATTATTTGCTGATGACATGATATTATATCTGGAGGATCCTAAAAACTCAACCAAGAGACTGCTAGACCTGATTGCCAAATTTAGTAGTGTAGCTGGATACAAGGTTAATGCTCAGAAGTCAATAGCCTTTATATACACAGATAACAGATTTGCTGAGCAAGAAATTGGGGGGTCCCTTTCACAGTAGCACCCAAAAAAATGAAATATCTATGAATCAATCTAACAAAGGAGGTGAAAGACCTCTACTCTGAAAACTACAGCACTTTGAAAAAGGAGATAGAAGATGATATCAAAAAATGGAAAAACATACCTTGCTCCTGGGTAGCAAGAACCAACATCATCAAAATGGCTATACTCCCACAACTACTATACAGATTCAACGCAATCCCAGTTGAAATCCCAACAGCATATTTCACAGATCTAGAGAAAAAAATCCAAACTTTCATCTGGAACCACAAAAGACCTAGAATAGCAAAAGCAATTCTAAACAACAGGGACATGGTGGGGGGGGGGGTATTAAAACCCCAAACCTAAAACTGTACTATAAAGCCACTGTGATAAAAACTGCATGGTACTGGCAAAGTAACAGACGTGAGGATTAGTGGAGTAGATTAGAAGATCCATAAACTACTCCAGATGAACTGAACCACCTCATCTTTGACAAAGGAGCCAAAAATCCTCAATGGAGAAAAGATATCCTCTTTAACAAATGGTGCTGGAAAAACTGGGCTTTAAACTGCCAAAGACTAAAGCTAGACCTAGCTCTTTCACCCTGTACCAAACTAAAATCAAAGTGGATAAGAGACCTAAATATTAAAACAGATACTCTAAATCTGCTACAAAACAGGTTAAGTAAAAGTCTTGAAGACATTGGCTTAGGGAAAGACTTCTTGAACAAAATCTCTGTAGCACAAGAATTGGCAGGAGAAATCAACAAATAGGATCTCATTCTATTAAAAAGCTTCTGCACAGCAAAGGAAACCACCAACAGAGCAAAAGGCCACCAATGTGGGAAAAAATCTTTACCAGCTGTTCCTCAGACAAAGGGCTACTATCTAGAATATATAAGGAGTTTTTAAAAAAAATCAGCCCACTCAAATTTAAAGACCCAATTCAAAAATGGGCATCTGAAATGAACAGATACTTTTCAGAGCAAGAAGGAAGAGCAGCTAAGAAGTATACGAAGAAATGCTCAACATCATTGATCACTCAAAAGATGCAGATGAAAACAACACTGAGATTTCATCTCACTCCACAAAGAATGGCTGCCATTTCAGAATTAGCCAGCAACAGATATTGGCAAGGCTGCAGAGAAAAGGGAACCCTTCTCCACTGTTGATGGGAATGTAGACTCGTACAAGCTATGTGGCAATCACTGTGGAGATTCTTCAAAAATCTAGGATTGAAGGTCCCATTTGACCTGGCCATCACTCTGCTAGATATATACACAAAGGAATTAAAAGATTCATTTCACAGAGACATATGTGCACCCATGTTTATAGCAGCTCAGTTTGTGATTGCTAAATCTTGGAAACACCCCAAATGTCTGTCAACTGGAGACTGGATAGAGAAGATGTGGTTCTTTTATAAAATGGAGTATTACTCTGGCACTAAAAATGATAAGATTGAATCATTCATATTCAAATGGATGTACCTTGAGGTCATCCTCATAAGCAAAATAAACAGGTCATAGATGTGTAAATATCATATCTTTTCTCTGGTATGAAAATATGAAGTTGTAAATGATTTTTAGTATGTATAATTGATATTGTGTAATGGAAAATATTTAAAAGGAAAGAGTGTAGTGGTAAATAATGAGGGGAAAAAGAATGTGGTAATAATAAAGAAAAAGGAAGCAAATTATGTATATAGGGGTGGAGGAATATGAGAATCAAGTCATGTCATATTCTGGTACAAACCCTCAATATTAAATGCGATGATGATGTGTATTCATAACGTACCAATAAAGATTTAAAATATATCACAAAAAAAAAGATCTTGGAGACACAAGATCCTTTTGAATCTTTGTCCTTGTACCAATAAAGATTTAAAGTATATTTTAAAAAAAGATCTTGGAGACACAAGATCCTTTTGATCCCTGTCCTTTTGAATCTACGTAGCAAAACAGTGAATCTATTCTAATTAGTTCAGATTACCAACCCATCCTTTTTTGGAACTCTACTCTCTTCGAATATGATGAGAAAAAACTCAGCAAAGACTCCCGAAATATTATGATAATGTTAAGAATGAGAATATTAGTGTAGCAAATATGAAGGTAGGAATATGTATCTACTATGTTCAGAGGCCAGCGTGAAGTAACCAGATAAACATAACATTGAAAGCAGAAGTTGGGGTAGCAGAAGAAGAGGAAGAGTACAATTCAAACTGATGGCGTGGTGCATACACAGTATATAAGATCCTTTTACTGTTGAAGAGGTAGGGGGAGGTTCACGGCATTTGAGCTCCTAATGAACAGCTCGAGGGCTGTGTAGGAACTGGCCTATAACCTGGGCTCAAGCCTGATTAAGAGTGACGAAGGTGAAAACTAAAGACACAGAAACAAACTGAAATCTAGGCCTGTCTCCTTCGACATGGAACCCTGAATACCCAGTGCTCCATGGGTTTATTCACTCAGATACAAACACAAGCAATTAGAGTTCCACAGGCTTCACCTTTCTCCACCCTCTATGGTATTTATCCAGGTAAACAACTTCACCTCAGGTGTTTGTACTTTTCCCTGCAGCGTGTTATCCTTCTTGCAAATTCTCTTAGTGCTCACTGAGGAGCCAAGGAGGCCTTCTTCTTCCCATCTGACCTCCACAGAGTTGGAAATAGCAATATTCAAGAAACAATATTAATGTGACCTAAGATGTAACGTAGGTTAGAGAGGCTCATAACACTTTGTGTGTTGTCCTAGAATGAGGTACAATGCAACCATCCAACAAAGGACTGAGTCAGTCAGTAGGCAAGATATGTGCTGATGACAGATGAAAACACTCACTGGGCATGCTCTAGTTAAAGAGATCTGTAAGCTAAATGTAGGCATTCATATCACTCTATTATTTACAGATGGAGTAAAGTGTTGGATCTTGAATTCCTCATGTGATTTCTCAGACATTTGGCAATACCCATCATTGAACATCTGTTGTCTACGGCATAGTGCGAGGCACTGCAAATCCGGTGGTGCATCAAAACACAGGAGAGTGCTGTTTCTCTCCAGAACTTTCCAGTAGGAAAAAAAAGTAATAAGTGAGATGAGAAATCATGAATCTGGTATTGTGAGGGTAAATGAAAACAATTTTTTAATAGAGAATATCCTGAAATGTGAAAATGAAGACCAAGATCTGTGAGTACTCTCTACACAATGAACACAGAAAGTGCAAAAACATGGCGGCAGGGACAACTGAGAGATTCAAGTTCAACAGCTGAGACACTGCGTGTGAGCTGTGGGGCTGCTTGATACCAGATCTGACATTAGTGAAGATGTTCCTTATCATGATGAAGCTACTGAGGTTTTATTCTAAAAGTAATGGAAGAAAGGGAAGCCTTTAAATAGAGCACTGAGTAGTCTAAGATGATGTGAGGGTAACCAGTGATGAGATGATTACCAAAAACCAGGTAGGAAAATGTGGTGACCTGGGCTAGCAGTGATGGACACACAGAAAAGCAGATGGATTTGAGGATTATCTTGGAGGCAAACTCAATAGAGTTTATTGTGTGATTAAGGGAAAGAAGGAAATCTAGGATTATAATAGACTTCTTGCATTGTAGATGGGTCAATATGAGATACATGGGCATGGACCAGGAATAGGATGAAAAAAGAAAATGCAAGAAGTTTAAACATCTTCTGAATGACTCCCTCATAGGGAGATTCACGAAGTATATATATGTGGAAACAATGATGTTGTCATCACCCTTGTCCTACCCTTTCCAGAAAAGATTTGTGACAATCTATATCATCTATGCATTAGCTCTGTTCCAGTTTGCTCAAGGAAAGATGGATATTTCAGCTCTTTATCTCTAGTCCTCTGTCCTGATTACCAGTTGGTTCAATAGTGTTTGTGTATAACAGCTGTGTCAAAATTGTGTTGCTTAGAACAACAATTTGTTTGGTATATTGTGTAATTAGCAAGCCACGTGGTTGTTCTGGGAGAGGAACTCAGGAAGAATTCAAATTTTGTATTCCCCATCAAAGTAAATGAGGTCATTCAATGGTATTTAGTCAATAAGGTGGTCTGCAGAGTTTAAAATGACTTCATGTCTTGTCACATTGGCAAAAATAGCCCAGATGATTGGGCTCAGCTGAGACTGTCTACATGAGTGTCTTCACATCATCTCTCTTGTGTGGCAACCTCAGGATAGTCAGACTTCTTTTTTGGAGTCTGTCTTCCCCTGAGTGATCATTTCAAGAAAACCTGGCAAAAGCTGAAAGACAATTTATGACTTAATCTTGGAAGTGAGATGACATCATTTCTGTTGGACTCTACAGAAGCATTTCCAAGGCTCCTAGTATTCAAAGACAACATGGACTCTACCCCTGGACTAGAGGAGTTTCACAGAAATTTTAACCATTTTGTAAAAATACCAAATTAGTATAAACGTAGTTCAAAGTCTCATACCTTCCGGTACATCGGTTCTTTAAGTTGTTTTTAACTTCTGGGCCTATTACAAGTTAGTCTGGCACAAGGGACATTTAGATTTCAAATAAAAAGGATTAACTTGCTAAGAGTTTATAGAGAAAGTTAAGCATAATGAAAAGGACAAGAGCTGGAAATAAGGAAAATTGCAGATTTTTAGCACTTGAGTTTGTTTTACTTAGAATACATTGGCAACTGAGTTTTGGTAAGTAAGAGAACAAAGTCCTGTCTCATAAAAAGCAAGTGTTTCTACTACTTATTTGTGTAATCATTAACATCTGATGATATTAATTTTATGTGCTAAGTTTACTAAATGATTGTAACCAAATATCTGATCAAATGCCAATGTGTTTGGCATTATTTGGCAATGTATTTGGCAGATATTAAAATATGCATAGATATAAAAATATAGATAAATATATCTTTGGTGAATTAACTTTTAAGTCAGCAGACACTGAGTAAAGTGGGTTACTCTTCAAAATGTGAGTATGTTAAATCAGTGCACTGAAGAATTTAAGGGAACAAAGGAGGCAGTCCTGGAAAGACAGAATTCCATGTCTAAATACTCTTCGGACTAAAGGTACACTTGGTATCCAGACTGTTGACCTACCCTGGAGGTATTTAATTGCCAGGCTCCTTAATGACACAACCCAGTTCATTAAAGTAACCCACCCAGCATTACATGCAGATGCATACACACACCCACTTGTTCTATTTCTCTGGAGAAATGAATGTATATAGTTACAGGCATTAAGTTCTGCATGACTAGATTCCAAAACTCAGATGTCTAACCCATAAATGTGATCAAAGATAACATGTGGAAGGAGACTTCCTATTGGCACTTGAAAACAGCACACAAAATTGTCTTTAATGTAAGTATACGAATTGCTAGCCTGTTCCTGCCCCATAGGAATTAACACAGTGTTAGAGCCAAATTCACTTCTCTAAACCAAGGGCTCTCCAATTTGGTATTAACATTACTTAGGGAACTTTTTAGAAGTTATCAGTGCTCCAAGGCCACTTTAGTCAACTTATTCCAAATTTGTGGGAGAAGGGCTGGCCATGTATAACTGTTCTTTGCTTTTCTTTTTTTAATGAAGTGGCTATAATGTGTAGCCAGTTAGGAGAACCGCTGATCTGGACTCATCCTTGCAGTATGGCAACCAATGAACTGAAAGAAGTGTCATGATCTAGCTTACTGTAATAACTGTGAATTTTAAAAAATAATTTGAATTGGAATGTTTTGAAGTATATACGCAGTTTGCATATCTACTTGCATTTCACCATAGGTCCTGCTCCTTTCTGCTTTTCACTGGATTGCTTTACAAACTTATTTTACCTTCCTTATGTCAGATAACTTTTGAGCTCATCTTCCCTAAATATTACAGCATAAAGAATTATCATCAAATACACAGTATGACTCAAGGTAAGGGGACTGAGAGTAGAACATATCTTTTGTAAAATAGATTTGGTAGTTCATGAGTAATACGTTCAGGTAGGGGATCACTTAAGAAACACTTTATTGTAACTATTTCAGAAAGATCTCAATGATGAAAATATTTGTTCTCTTGAATGCTTAGAGAGCAAGAGATTAAACTGTGATGGTTTAGGAGCCTTGAAATGGATATACTAGTGGATTCTTCTTGTTAATACTTAAGTATCTTAGTTTTTATTTGATGTTTCTCAGTCATAAGGATCTATAATGCCCTCCTGAAAACAGTCTGTATGCACTGTTTTTGAAATATGGGAGAAAGAACACTTTTAGCTTGATAGTCACATTTTTTAAATTTAAATGGTCTAACAACAATTGTCCAGAAACTGATAATTTGAGAAATTATGTCATTGATATTTTCTTACAGAAGTTATTTAAAAATAATAGTCAACATTTGATTTTAAGTATTATGTTTGTTGAGATAATGGAACTATAAAAACTCAATTCAAAAGCCATCTCTAAATTCAGTCTATCTGCTTTAAAAGAAGTATTGCCAAAATAATGATTTAAAAAACTGAACACCTTATAAGTAGTCCAGGCTTCACAAGACAGTTGTCACAGATGTTTTCAAGGCTTATATTTGTTAAGGGAATAAAATTTGCTATATATGGCTTGTAAATGACCCATTTTCACATTTTTCCTTCTATCTCATTAGTCATCTACTGTCATTCTATTAATGTTTCCACAAAAAAAATGCTTCCCATGAGTTAGAATAACATTATGGTGCCTGTAAATATCTTAGGTAAGCGTAATTAAAATATAATGCCTCAAAAGATAGTTTAAAGTAACTTTTTAGCACATTCAAAGTTGTATAGTGAAATTCTTGGTTTTCATGGAGAAAATGTTCAATGTTCCCAAAAAGGATGTGTCAGCGATTAAATTTATTCTCCATTCCATTAAGTTTAATGGGATTATATTTTAATAAAGAATATGCCAATTGTTGCCTAATATAAAATGAAACTTTATGCATATCGAATTGTAAATCCTTCTTAATGATTAACAGAACTCAGGGAAATTGATAAAATAACACTGAGAAAGATATAAAATCTTGGGTATTTAAAAATGTCATAGCTTTTGCATTTCACCATTTGTAATCATCTGGGAGTGAAGTATTTCCTAAAAACCTTTGAAAATTTACAAGATATAAGTTAATTATAGCTTTTAACTGAATATTGTTTATGTAAGTCTTAAAAATATATGGCATTGCTGAATCAGACTAATATTAATAACATCTAACAACAACTTTACCTATTACATATATAGCAACAAATTTTATTTTGGTAATAATGATGGCTGCTTAGAGGGTTGATCATTATTTTTGAAGCTATTGAAAGTTTCTTACATTTTAGGAGCCTATTTCAATGCTAAGCAAGACTCCTTTTCTGTTGTTCAATAATTTGCGTAGAATGAGTCTGAGAATTTCTGAAGCATTCTGCTTGGCTTTTCATTAAAATAAAAGTTACTTGGTCTGGTAACTGGTACCTTCTTCCATGTTTAAATGTCTTATAAACACTATCATCAGGTTCTGGAGTTTTGCTCTTCCCTTGCCCTGGCAGCTATTATGAGCTCTTCAAAACAAAGGAATAAATAATTCATAAACTGGAAAATAAGCCCCTGTGTAATTGAGCTGTTAGCTTGCATTTGAATAGATACTAGGAATCAGCAGATCACATTCCATTTTAGGGTATCATCATGTTATACAGATATAAATGTACATTATATGACTCAGAGACCAAGTCAGAGTTATTTAAATTTAGAAGCACAACTTTTCCATGAAAAGATAATTCCACCCCCACTAAGATTAAATTCCTCTAAAAGTTTGGCTCCAAAACTGCTTGGGATTTTTATCTGTTTAATCATGATGCATATTGATTAACAAATTCTCTGATTTCTATTAAATTAAGGTGGATAATTGAAGCATCATGATATGGTGTCTTCAGTCTAACATTATTTAAAATGTATACAATATGTTTGGGATTAAGAAAAACTTTCTAAAATATAGTTAAATATGCTATGTTCCTCAAGCTGCAAGCTATTTTTAATGTGTATAAATAAAAACTGGTCATTAAAATTCAAATTGATGCATCTTTTCATCACATTGCAAATTATTACTAATAATTAACTCAAAGAGTTTAATTTACATAATGTGATCATATATTGGTTAGTCCTTTTCAATAAAAAAGAATACTTAGCAATAAAATCAGCCAAACCAACAAATACAACAATAAAGTAAGGCATTTGAAGAACAAAGGACTTTAATGTACAGAGCACTGTAAAGGGTACCCCCGGCAAGCTTCCAACATTATTACTGTTGTTCTTCACAGAAGGAAAAGATTTTCCAGGGAAATCTTCTCAATTATAAAATGATATGCCAGGACATAAAGAATGGAGCTGGTGTATGCTTCTTCCTCATTGATGGACATGTACTGTATTTTTATTATGAAAAGACATACATTTCAATATGTGTTTTAAGCCTCTCATGACACAGAAATTGCCTTACTAGTTGGTGAGTTATTTTACAAGATGAAAAAAATGACTGGAAAGAGAGTAAGTGTAAATAATGCCGCCAGGGTTAGTGATGATAATGAAAATATTTATTACATACCAGGACCGATTCAACTACTGTCTCTGTTAACTAATCTCCATAGCAACACTATAGAATAGGTACATCACTATTGCCACTGTATCAGAAGAAACAGAGGCTTCAGTGTTTCACTAGTTAATTTATTCAATATAAATTAATGTGGGATGAGGAAACAGGAACAATATATGGATGAGAAGTCCAATACAAGAGAAAAGACAATGACATTCCTGTTTATGCTTTAATTGACCTAAAATTTGATTTGTAATGAATATTTGAGTATATTTTATGTACAAAAATTCCCACTACACTTCAGGTAGCCAAAAGGAGAAAAATTACATATTATACTTGCAGTATCTGATACTTTTTAGGAGACATGCACTGTCAAAAATAATATTTTTGCTTTTGATAATTACTAAACTGAGTATTTCAGGGCCAGTAAAATCTGTCTAGCAGGAATTTCTTCATATTAGAAAATTGTCAACTAATTGGTTTTCAGTGTCAATGCATACATATTTCACCTTTAATGTGATAATTCCACTAAGCCTACTATGAAAACCAAAGTAGAAGGAAACGTGTATAACCAATAGCAATATACACCTGATGACCTTCAACTAGAAAAGGACAAAGTACAGAAAACACTTAAAAGCCGCTTTAGGGTTTATCCCAAAACACACCCACATGCACACATGGTGGGGTAGGTCATAACATCTCAGAGTCTAGCAAGATCTTTAAAAAACAATTTGTATTTTTAAGAGGATTTGCCTTTTTCCATTTTATTTTTAACTTTTTATTTTGTTTTTAAACATGCATACTGTAATTGCCTTACATTTATTTATACAGTCTCAGAAGAACACGTATTATTTTCTTTACCTACTATTTTCTTTACCTGCTATTATTATTTGTTTTGCCCTGTAGGCTTTTAATTTTCTTTTCTAAGGTTAGAGTTGCCAGCTAAAATACCTGATGCTCAGTTAAACTTCAGTTTTTGATAATTTTTATACTATAAAAACTGTAAATACTGTAAAAATTTTATGGCTGGCAAACAACATAGTTTTAAAGAAGTATATTTCTTCCCATTTTATTCACCACCACTCATTAATTTATTCACATTTTACTCATTTATTCAACACTATTTATTATAAGCTTCACTCATATGAAGCCAAACAAATCAGAAAGAGCATGTTAAAAAGAACTTCAGGGGCCGGGGATTTAGTTCAGTGGTTCCGGCGCCTGTCTTGCAAGCGCAGGACCCGGGTTCGATCCCCAGTTAACCACATACCATACTGGGTGTGGAGACTCACGCCCAGCAGCAACCAGTACATACCACAGTGCCGGGCGTGGTGGCTCACGCCTGTAATCCCAGCACTCGGGAGGCAGAGGCAGAGGATTGCTGTGAGTTTGAGGCTGAGCTCAGGGCTAGCCTAAACCATAAAACGAGACCCTGTCTCAAAAAATCCTAAAAAAAAAAAATAATAATAATAATAATTAAAAAAAACAAAAAGAACTTCAGGCACCTCTAGAACACACTGAATTAAAGAAGCATTGCTTTTAGATGACACAATAGAGTCACTTGCTCCAAAGTTCTCTCACTTCAACCCTCCAACAAAATCCCCCTTGGCAGTGTAATAGATGGACTTCTGCTGGAAAAACTACTTGCTTCAAGTAAAAGAACTCATTAGGAAACAACGAGATTTAACTAATATTAATAAGTATATGCTGACATTTCTTTAGGAATTACAAAATGTAAGCTTCAAATCCTTAAGTTTGTCATCTCATTTAGCTTTCTGAATATCCCAATGATGTACATACTACTATTAAAATTCTAATTGTACAGATGAGAAATTTGAAGCAAATGTAAAGATAATTTCTCACTCAAGGACACAAAGACCTGCAGAGCCAGATTTCACAGGAAATGTATTTGAATCTAAAATTTGTGCCTCTTATAATTATGTTAAATTGCCTCATCCAATGACAGAGTTCTTAAGAGACCGTAGGAAGCTGAAGGCCTCGAACATCGTTGTATGTGTCTTTTCTCCTAGGCCTGGGCTCTCTGGTTCCTTTACACTGCCCAGCAGCAGTGTAGATGCCTCCTGCTCTCTATCCACTGCTTTAATATGAATTGCTTATCACAAACGTTTTCATTATACACTAGCTCAACTTTAATCCTGTAGGTGTCCCATCACTCCTACTTTCTGCCTTCTCTTTATTTTTAAATCTACCATTCCCTTTCAACTATGATCCAGGCTCTTCTTCCAGCTCCAAAGCCTTGAACTCCATAGAAAACACTGTTCCTCTTATGACGTCACCCTGGATCTCTTGGTTGGGTCTATCTCTGTCCACAATTCCAGGGTTTAAGCTTGAATTATATTCCAAATGTTTCTAGTGCCCTACTTTGCTATTACAAAACTCATATGTGTGTGTGTGTGTGTGTGTGTGTTATACCAGTTGCCTAACTTTTTCAGTTATAATAACTGATACTGTTCACTAGCTCCAGTTTAATAATTCTATCCAACAATTTTCTCCCTTCACCTAGATTCTGATCACACATTACACAACTGGCATGCTTCCAGATAGGTCCGTGCAATTTACTCCAGGTGTTCATCAATCTTGCAGAATAATCCTTGTAAAGCAGCTCAATCCTGTTCTGTACTTCTGTTTATTTAGCAAACAATTATTTTCTAATCCTCTATCTACAAAACTTCTAAGTTTAAAATAGGAACTTAGATAATACCTTGTTATAATAAATCCTTCAGTTTCCTGTGTAGGATTTATTTTTAGAGTTGTTTTCCAAATTTCTTCTATTTATACCATTTATCCCTGTTCAACATGCCACATAAATTATGGTAAGCCAGAGGACATACATACTAATGAGCCTATGCATCATCAAACTCTACTGGTTGATGATTACTTTGTTACACATATAGTGTGGGGTCAGTGACTTAATACTTCCCAGCCAGCTCTCAGTCAATATCAAGGCTACCATTTCAGGAAGGGAGAACAGTTTCTGACTGTGTCAGTTCTAAGAGTGTCTCTTTCTGTTCAGTTTCTTCTTTGTAGATCTACTCATTACCTAACCTCAGGCCTACCTCTTACCTAACCTCAGAAAATCCTTTGTCTTTTCAAAGTGAGCATCTTGCTCTTTCAGAGAGTGTGTATCTTGTCCAAAGGATTCTTCTAATGGATCACATTTCCTTCTCCTTCCCATTTCTGTCTGTGGAATATTCTTCTGCTCATTTTCCTTTACATGGTTTCGTTGCCCTTTTCCTTCTCCAGAGCTCTGCTATTTCTATTTCTTGTTTCGTTACTTTTCCATGCTATCTAAAAGTCATTTTCTTCTTCAAGGTGGCATACAATAAAGTCAGTTAATTCTTGCCTTCTAATCTCTCTAAAAATGTGTTATCTTATAAATAACAGCATAAAATGTGATTAAAACAATAGAGTCTTTATAAAATTTACCTCCTACCCCCCCCCCACCCCGGAGAGCTACAGGACTCAGCTGTAGGATGTAGAGTTGTTTTAAGTAGTCTTTGGGCTTTTCAGTCCTGGACTTCCTGTGAGAAGTTGATCTGTATCTACCATCAGTATGGTAGCTTTGGATTAAATGTAGCCATAAAATGGAGGCAACCACTTAACGCTTTTTTAAAAGTACTGATTTTTTCTTCTTGTTATCTTCTTTTATTTTGCAAGTACCATTTGACTGTCATGAATTTTGATTAGATCCTTGAAAGTCCTCCCGATTCTCAAGTGTTATTTTCTAGTGTATGGTGCCTTTTATGAATCGCTTAAAGAGCTTTATGATGTGGCCAAAATTACATATTCCCAATTGAAATCATAAGTGTGTAATTATTCAAAGACTAGTTTAACATAATATTTTCTTTCAAAAGTGGAAAATCAGCCAAGCATGGTGTCTCATGCCTATAATCCCAGCACTTAGAGAGTAAATAAGGATCACAGCAAGTTTGAGGCCAGTCTGGGCTACAGAGTGAGTTCAAGGCCAACTCAAACTACATAGTGTGTCCTACTCTCAAAATAAAAAGAAAAGAAAAAACCAAACAAAGACAAAAGAGGAAAATCATTCTCTATAAAACCTAAGATTTCCAGTGTGTGAAATAAACCAAAATGTTTTATATATATTTCTAAAGGAAAGTTTAGTTTTGTTCCTTTTACATTGCTTTTGTAAATATTTGTACACAATTTAATAAGTTATATGCTATAAACAGAGTGTATCTGTACCTTATCAGGTATGTCTTGAGCTATTTATAAGGGATGCACGATGCACAAACTATTATAGGATACATGGAATTCATAAACCTGTATATCCATAATTCCCGAGACAGCTTTTTTTTCTAAATGAAAGGAAATGAAAATTACAAAATACCTACATTTAAATACAATTAAGAATGTAACACTAACTTAAATTAGCAAAATAAATTTTTTTCATCAGTTGTGGTTTCAAAGAAGAACTGGACTGAATTTAGAGTTCTCTGGATCCTTTGTGACCTAATTTAAAATCTTTTCTCTATTTTAAATGAAATGGATTTCCTATGACGTGAAAGGAGTAGTTGGGAATGGAAAATTCTGAAGTGTAAGCACTACAGTTTTCACAAAATTGGAAGTGCTTTAAAATTGGTCTGATGGGGACCTACATGTTTGATCAGTACAGTTTGCAGGCATGTCTCGATTCATCAGAAAGGCCCTTCTAAAACGAAAGCACTCATCTAGTGCTCAAAATCAGCGTTTGAACTTTCAAAAAAGTACCGAATTCTACCCTTAGTTCCTAATATGGAAATAGGGTTAGGATCAAAATGTCCCTTCTACCTCTTGTTCAAAGTATTTCCCTACCTGTCCCAGTGTTTTAACAGCTGTACTTTAAAATCCTTATAGTAGACCACTCTTATTTCCATTTGAGAAAACTAAATTCTAGTGAGATTAATTTTGTCCATGATTGAATAAAAAGGATACAAAATATGCATATGCCCATGTGTGTATTAGGGATGTACACACAAACACATGTATGTATAGGTTTCATTTAAATACCTGAAGTCGTTAATAGGCAATCTAATGTCCTTTGTAGAGTAAAGCACTTCAACAATGTGACTGCCATCATCTCAAGAGCTTAAGGAAAATGGTCAGTCTAGTCGTTCAACTCTCTTTCCTCATAATGGCTCCCAGACTATATAAAAAGAGGGCCAGTACTTGCAAGGATGTAGTTCATGTATTTTCAGTTTAGTACTAGGACTTCACCTGCTTCCCTGCTCAAGGAAGGGAGTAATGACTGCTATTTTATTTAAAGCAAAGAGAACTCAGATAATTCTTCATAGAAATGCAAGGTTTCCTTAGACAGGAGAACATTAGCATTTCATTTTCTGAGAGGTCTTTTGCCAAGTATCAGAAACTCCTTTGTTTTGGTTTACTAGAGTACATTATGGAGGGAAAACTGAGGGGAAATGGATATCTTTACTTAAAAGCAGATTGAACACACCTTCTGGTTCTTATTCATTCCTGGACAATTTAAATTGTGCCAGTCAGGTTAAATAGCTTCCAGTAATATGGTGAGATGATAAGGCAGTAGAGCACTATATTTTCCTTTACTTAAAATGGAGATAATCTGACTTCAGAGCTATAGATATTGTGGAGAAATATTATGGGTAAGCAGATTACATACAGGTAACTATACTGGAGTCATCTTAAAAATATTCCTCCTAGAACATGGCCTGTCAATGTGAAAGTACTGTAATCAACAGGTAGAGGCTTGGGGTAGGTTTCCAGGGTAGTCAATGAAAAGGGATAAAATCATAGTGTAAGGGATCATGGTGGGAATTGTTTTATTTGTCAGAAATATTTCTTTCCTACCTATAGAGGAATCATTCACCTTGTCCTACTGACTCTAGGATTCTCTGTTTTGCAAGCAGCATGTAAGTAGAAGTAGTATATTACTCTTAATTCAAACTTCTTAGAGTTATACTTATCTTGCAGTTTCTCCTGAAATGGAACAGCTAGTCCCAGATATGGATAGCCTCTTCACAAGTTCCAAGATAAAGAAATTTTGGGAAAAGATAATGTTGGCTAGCTCAGAACATGTCATTTCCATTAGATACAAGTCTTTGTTATTTATGCCACTAAAATATGGGCTTGTTTGTTGGCATTGCAGAGTCTAGTAAATACAAAAGCTATAGCACCCACAGAAGACAGTGGTGGGAAGGAGACTATGAATATTTTTTGTAGGACTCTGAAGAATTCCACAAAGCCACTAAATTTTGGTGTTTGCCCATCAGAGTCACTAATAGCTTTCTTGCCGTGGATATAGATAGAAAATACTTTTCACCTATACATTCTTTTCCTTCCTTACCACACAAGAAAGAGATCAAGAAGCAGTGAATTGCATCAAAAACAAAGAATGAGACACATAGAAATAATAAAATCACTAAAGATCACATCTCAGTCCTCTCTTCGGCAGTGTGTGCCACACTTGAAATTAAAATATAGACTTTATTTATATTGTTGATGAAAGAACTAAAATTGGACTCTTATGAATCCCTATGCTAACTATACTACTATTTGAATATTAATTTCTTAATATATTAAAGAATATTATTTAGGGAAATTCTATTAAACAAAAGGCAAATTCAACTTTTAGTGGTGAAATCATTTAAGAGCACCGTGTGGTATGTGGTATTGGGCAGAACTGTGGAACATCCTTCTTAGAACAAGTACCCCAAAATATAGAAATTGCTGTGAGTTGTTACTCTGAGGAGCCAAAGTTTAAAGTTACTAGTAGAGAGGTCTCATGGTAGTAATTATTATGGTAATTACCAAAAAGTTTTATTCAGTAATGAGTATAGAATTTATTCCTTGTCTGGATTTAACAAGGATTCAATGTGCTTCTTAGCATTAACTTTTCCAACCAACAAGTATTCATGTCACATACTATTTCTGAAGTACTCTCCCAGGTGCAAGGATACAATTTTTTTATTTCTTAATAAATATAGAAAATACAGAAATTCATATTTGAGAAATAAAAGCACTAGAAAAATAAATATTAGATCTCACACTAGTATGAGATCTTTGAACTTTCATACATAGGATTTTTGCTGTCTTCTTGTCTTTTTAGTCCTCACTAATGTTCACAGAAATGTGACCAGTGAAATGGTTTTGCAGCCTCTTCTTTCTATAGAAATATTAACAGCAAAGCCCTATAATTCAAACCCTAGAAACAACTTTTCTTTCTTTTTTTGAGACAGGATCTCGCTTTGTAGTTCAGGCTGGCCCTGAACTCACTATGTAGCCCAGGCCAGCCTTGAACTCACAACAGTCCTCCTGCCTCTGCCTCCCAAGTGCTGGGACTAAAGGCATGAGCCACCATGCCTGGCACTGTGGTATGTGATACGGGAGATTGAACTGGGGACCTTGTGCTTGCCAGGAAGTTGGCAGAACCACTGAGCTAAATCCCTGGCCCAGAAACATTTTAAAGAGACATGAGCCAAGCAAAATATATTTCCCAAACCATGTTCACCGTTTATTGTAGCTAATATCATTTTCTAAAAATGGATTTTATTGGTATATTTTATATATACATTGAGATTCCATCTGATTCCATAAAGAATGGCTGCTATCCTGAAATCAATGAACAACAATTCCTGGCAGGGCTATATGGAAAAAGGAATCCTTTTCCACTGTTGGTGGGAATGTAGACTGGTGTAACTAACATCATTTAAACTTAGGGAATTATATGGTTTTGGACTAACATTGTCACAGATACTACATAATTCATGGCTATCTTGTCCTTTGTACAATCCAAGCATAAAGTGTATGGATTCAAAATTTTTTGCTTGCTGGATTTGCTTTGAATAGAAGCAACATAGTTACAGTAGCAAGAGAACATTATAGAAATTCTGAATTTTACTCTTTCTACAACCACCATATAATTACAGGAACTCAAATACTGACCTTATCTGGATATCAGTAGTTTAGTCTAAAGTCTTTAACTAGATTATCTGTGCTCTGTTTTCTAATTTAAAATTTCATGACAATTATTGAATATTAACGGGAGTATTAAAATCCAACACAGTTAAGATCCACACTGCAGAAAATTCAAATTAAATGCAAAATTTTCTAAAGTTATTATTATATTGAATTAGGTTTTAAAAGAAGAATATGGTTACCTATGCCCAGAATTTTATAAATGAACTATCACATGTATGTTTTTAAATAATACTTTTTGACAACATTAAATGCAATAACTTGCCTCTCTTTCCCTTTTCACTTGACAGTATTGTCTGCTATAGCCAAGAATATTGTGTGGTTATTGAACTTCATTCTAAATTTCAAGTAATGCCTACTGCTGTGAGGTATATTTTGGAATTAAGCTCTCCTGTGAAGGTCTGAGTTGGAAAGACATTTGATAAGGGTAATACCATTTTATTTCCTTTCTTAATGATTTTCTGTATTTCATATTCAGATATTAGTGAATCCTGACCAATGGAACTTTAAAAGTATGTTTATAAAATGTTCTTTACCTAGCATAAAAATAAATACAAACTTTTAATAAAATGTATCATCTGATTAAACAAATAGCAAAAATGTAATTACTATAAGATTAGGAAAAAATTTCTAAAATCCATGAAGCATCAAGGGACCATGCTGAAAAGAAGAGAGGATCTCCTAAGGAATAAAGAAAGAGAAACTGTCTGGCCTCATCTCTCTACTAAAAGTATTTACTAGTAGTATCAGATAAATAGTAAACAAATAAATCTTTTCTCTTGAAGAATTCAATGTTGGAGTGACGAATTGATGAGCAGGGAAAGTCAGAGGATGTAAAAATGTGATTTGGTAAGTATGGCAAAAAAAATAAATAAATAAGGTGGGGGAGAGATTCTAACCTAGCGATGGCAAACCTTTGACCTGCGTGCCACCTCAGACTGTTTGTGTCACTGACAATTCTAAAAAGTTCACTATCACTGTTCTAAGAGATCAGAGAAGATGAGCATCTAATTCTGCCCTGAAGCAATCTATAGAGAACAAGACACTTCAGTTGGATTGAGGTGAACAGGTTGAAACAGGTCCATGTAGCATGGTGCAGATGGCCCTCATGTAAAATAATATAAAGAAAAGTAAGAGTAGCACAGAGGAAAGCAGTGAGAAAATTGCAGGAGTAAATACAGTCAAGATCACATGAAGTTTACATACTGGGGTACAGTATTT
The DNA here is from genome assembly GCA_004026965.1 of Petromus typicus. Lineage (NCBI taxonomy): Eukaryota > Metazoa > Chordata > Mammalia > Rodentia > Petromuridae > Petromus > Petromus typicus. The sequence continues at coordinate 44,218 of PVIR01003998.1, forward strand.
GTACTTGATACTAAGCAATGAGTTCTATTGGGCAATTTAAAGATCTCAATGTCTAAAGCTGTTATAGGATTGTTATGATCCTGTATTAGAGTGGTTATGATGAAGTACCAATAATTGGTTGGATTAAACAAATGTGTGCCTTATAGTTCTGGAGGTTAGTAATCTGAGATCAAGGTGTTAATAGTGTTGGTTCCTTCGAGGGAGGATCTATCCCATGCCTTTCCCTGGCTTCTCATTGTTAGCAGGACATTTTTGAGATATCTAGATAAAGGTGCATCACCTCCATCTCTACCTTCCTGCCCACAGGGCATTCTTCTGGGCATTTCTGTGTCCAAATTTCTTCTTTTTATAAAAACTCTAGTCATAAATTTTTTTTTTTAGGTGGAAGTCTAGTCTTTCTATGACTGTATCTTAATAAATCATATCTATAATTATCTCATTTCAAAATACTATCATGGTATAAGGGACTGGATGTTAGAACTTCAATATATGAGGTACTAGAAAAGCACAGTTTAGTCTACAGCAATTTCATTACATGTAAAAGTTGTAAAAGACTGTCACAGTACCATTATTGGAGCTGGTGTACTGGAAACTCAGCAGGCATCATAGAAACCTGAAACCCAAGAGGAATAAATTAAGAAACAAAAACTTGACTTGAGCTACAGCGGAAGACACAAAAGGAAAACAGATTTTAGAGATACTCAAGAGTTGACATTGACAGGATATCTAGATCAATGTTATGCAGGATTTCCTGGTGAAGAAGGAGAAGGAGAAGGTGGAGGAGGAGAAGCAGAAGGAGAAAGAAGAAGGAGAAAAAGAAGAAAGAAGAAGAGAAGAAGAAGAAGAAGAAGAAGAAGAAGAAGAAGAAGAAGGAGGAGGAGGAGGAGGAGGAGGAGAGGAAGAAGGAGAGGAAGAGGTAGAAGAGGAAGAAGGGGCAGTAGCAGCAGCAGCAGCTAGAATGACCAAGTTTTCTGAAAAACTGAATAAACTGTGGAATTACTCATAGATGTTCAGAAAAATGCCTCTAGGGCATCCAGGTGGTCACACTATGTTGACAAAAAGTTGAAACCTCAGGACATAGACAATACATCTGAAAATCAGGGCAGTAAGTGGCATGATGATCTTGAAAAAAAGAAGAAGAAAAAAGAATGTGGGAAATAGAAAAATTTAAGAATCTTAAGGAATAGAAACCCATAACGATTTCAAATAAGTAAATACAGAGACAATGCATAAACCAGGAAAGACTGATATTATGGAAATGAAGGAATGATAGTATTAAACAGGAAGAGATAGTGGTCAGTAGTGTTAACATGAAAATTATCTATTGGAAGCATTGGTGACTTTAGCATGAGTCATTTTAGTAATGTATAATAAAGATGTGATACATACATATTTAGTCCTCTTGAATTTAGTTATATGCTCTTAGCCAACATAGCAATAACCTTAATAATAGAGTCTTCAATAACGTGGGCAATTCATTCTGATATTCCCTCAGTGAGACAAAGTATATACGTCTAGAAATATGAGGAGAGATCTGGCTTTGCTCATTGCACTATAAGTCTTGGTTTTATATTGTTTCTGAGAACAGAATCTTGGCATGCTATGTAATTCTAGTGATAAAAGATGTTTTAGTTTTGTACATGGTGGATCTTGACCTTAAAAAAATAAATAACCTACTTACCAGAGGTTTAGGCTAAACACAACACAACACAACACAACAAAGCAAAGCAAAGTCAAACAAAATGAGCTATCTTTTCAAGAGCAGGAGAAAAACTGGATGAGAGGGAGTCACAGAGCCAACAGGGCTGACTTGAACATGTCTTGTAACAGGTTTGTAGCCAATTTATTTCTCTGAGACCTTTGTTGTCTATGATAATTTGATAATGTAATCCTGATATATAAAGCACAACTCCATTGTATCTATGAATAGAAGTCTTTAGGAGATGGTGGTGTTCGAGGAGATACAAACAACACATGGTTGCACACCTGAATAGAAGTATAAAATGAGTGATGACACAAAAGTTTAGATAAATCATTTTAGTCAGTTGCTTGAGTCAGCAAAGTAAGTGCCCTTTCAAATGCTATTTATTTCACCCTCTACACTGAAGTCTCTTGCTCTGCCTTCCCATATTACTCACAGAAGGAAAGTGGAGTTGCCACTAATAGCACTCACCTTCAGGGAACTGAAGATAGTTTTTAAAACATCGTGTCTGTCAGGTTTATTCCTTCCAAAGCTCTGATGCTAGTGCCAGAGCACCAAAAGCTGTAGAATGGCATTCAATATTCCTCACTGTCACACCCTTCCAGTGTCTTGGAACTGGAAACCAAATAGGAACTGAAAATGGATTGATTTCTTTGTTTCATATTAAAAGCATACGAGGTTTAATCACTCTGGGATAGCTTAATCCCAGAGGCAAGAACATGGACTGGATGATCTCAGAGGAATACTTTTGCTCCCATGATTCTATGAGATGTTAGAATTTCTAAAAGGGATAAACAATAGTGACTACTGAATATGCATGAGTATGATTTATGGTAATGTTGAAAGGAGCTTTAACATAATTTCCTTAAAGAAATATTTGAATGGTGGTTGGTAGCCAAAAGAGCAAAAAAAATAGAGGTCATATTATGGATATTATGCTTGTTATGAAATAAGGAGTGGAGAATGAGAATGAATGACTAATTCTGAGTATGGAAAAAATGTTATAATAGTGTTCCTATGGGGATAATTGGGATCAAATAAGCCAAATATATTAAAAACATAAGAGTAGCAAGGGGAAAGAATTTGTTGATGACAAACCATTTAGTTTAACAGAGAGTAAAGAGAAATAAATCCTGGAGAACTATTAAAAGCAATAATTGATCAACAGAATTGCAGCTAAATTCAACACAGACAAATACCATGAAAAAATAACAAGAAGAAAACTAGTTAGCTTATATAAGCCAATTATTTTTATTTAGTCTATAACCTTTCTGCACAAACATTGACAATATGTTACTTTATCCTTGGTTTTCATTTTCAGGTTTCAGTTATTTGCATGGAACATTCCAGAAAATAATAATCCACAAGTTAAAAAAATTCCTTACCATATATTCTTATAATTTTTCTATTTTGTTTTTTATTGTTGTTAATCTCTCACTGTACCTAATTTATAAGGTAAACTTTACCATGGCTCTGTAATAGGGAAAAAAAATTGGTATATAAGGTTCAATACTGTGCATAGTTTCTGACATCCACTGGGAGGAGATGTCATTTCTAAAGATAATAAGGACTATTAAATGCTTTTCTGTGGCTAGTCCTGTGAAAGTAACTACTCTTTAGGGTAAGCTTGTTGAAAGTATTAATGAAACATTTGCAAAAATAAGTGGGTTAGAGGAACCATACTGGGATTTCTTAATGTGCTAATAAATTATTTGTGGACTGATGATTTGAGGCAAAAATTTGAGAAAATAAATCACTGATTTACAGAATTTCAAAACTGAGTGGTTGCCTCTATTTGCTTTTACTTGTTGCTAAGAAGACGTAAACACACAGATCAGAGAAGTGACTTGTTCAAAGTGAGAGTGTCTCCGGTTTTAAGAGGTTTATGAAGCAAGCAGAAGAGGTGATAGAAAAAGGAGTGTTACGGTTTTCACATTCCTTTATTAATAATATGATTTTGTTTAATTTGATGCTCACTGAAGAATGGACACATACATCCTTATTTTTACAAACACATCCTTATTCTCCTTCTGCTGCATAAAACATCTCCCTAGATGTGCTCATGGGATTATGGGTATTCATGTACAGGCTTAAACTATAGCTAAGTGATGTTAAAGAAGCTTTGAATAAGGTAGAAAAAGAGGCTAGAAGGCCAAAAGCCTGCAGATATGGTTGAGGGAGGAAGTTGATAGATTTAATTCCTCATTCAATAAACAACTAGAGATATTATTATATTCACATCATGACATGAAGGAGGTAGAAACTTGAAAGATTTACTTTAAATTACAACATTGTGATAGTTAGCTCTCCATCCTTGTAACAACTACTCAACATAAGTGACTTATAAAACCAAAAGGCTACTTTTTACCAACAGTTTTGAAATTCTAGTTCATGATCATTTAACCCTATTGCTTTAGACTTTTGATAAGACAACCCATCAGAACGAGAGCTATAATGGAAAACAACAACAACAGCAAAAAACAACTTCCTAGTGGCCAGGAAGCAAAGAAAGCACAGAGCCGAGTCCCACAATTTCCTAGGAGGGAATGTGCAGAATGACCTAAATAGCTTCCTCTAGGCTCCACCTCCCAAAGGTTTCAGGCCTCCTGGGATCACTGCCTAGAGGACCTGCGCCTGGGCCTTTAGGAGACTATTAAGATCTAAGTAGGGCACACAATGATGACAGTTATAAGTTCTCAGTTCCACCACCATCTGTCACTGTGTGCCAGGGCAGAATGTCAGATGCCACAAGATGATTGATTTAATGACCACTTTGCTATTATTTTTTATTGCCTCCAGTTTGATATCTGTTAAATATAACTAAATCTACTGACTTCCTTGCAGGTATACACGAGCAAGTGACATACTTCAGATAATTAAAGATAAGTGGAAGTCTGGTAAGATTGCTTCTTTCCAAGGGATGTTGGCAGTATTGAAATCAAGTACCAAATCTGAACTTCCAATCATTGGTCACCTTCGCATAGTATTAAAACTTCCAGGGCTTGTGGATTTTTAAGTTTTCTGTCACTTATCTGTGAATGTGATTTCTAACAGTCACAGGGTAGAAAGAGCATAAAAAAGAGAGAGAAAAAGTAATGAGTCAAAAGGGACTATGTCTTCTCATTCAAAATTCTCATGGCCAGATGTATTTTACAAGTAGGTTTTCTGTTTTTCAGTTTTATATGCTGAATCTAATCTTGTGTCAGTCTAGCAGGTCTATAATCAAATACATTAATAGGTCTATAATGTTAGCTGTACCACGAGTGATAAAGACTACACTTTGTCTCAAATAGTTAAATTCAATGCTTGCAAATTAAAAATGGAAATTAACTTATTTTCAGAGGTCTTATAGTTCATGTTTAAGGAAAAAGGGCTCTAAAATTGGAACTTGTGAGGCTTTTACATACATTAAAATATGAATTTATTTAATCCTCACAATACTTTTATAAGGTGATTTCCACGATCATCTCCACTGTATAATTGATAAAATATATAGAAAAGTGCTAATTTAACCAAGGTTGTCCTTAATAGGCTGTATTGAGATTTGAATACATACGGCATGGCACAAGTTTGTCATTTAACAAAACAACATGCACTATAGGCCAGGATACAAACACAGATATACACATATGTATAATAAAAGGTACAAAATAGATCAGTTAGAAGTGCTTTTACTTTTCTTATATTGCCTGTGAATAATTCCTGACCAACTTTCATATGTAGTTTAATCAATTATATAATATAGCCATATAAAACATTGAATTTTCTGTTAGTCAAACAGACTTAAGGAACTGGCAGGGCTAGTAATAAAATGAGATAGTATAGAAAAGATGGAATGAAGAGGGATACAGGCAAAACAGAAAAAAGAATAGAATCAGTGAAAAAACCAAAATGAATAAAAGAGATAGGAAGGAAGACAAGAGGAAGGAAAAAAAAAGTGAAAGAGAAAGAAAGAAAAAAGGAAGCAAGAAGACATGCATAGGAGACTATATCAAGAAATAAAATATATTATTCAACAATATTATGATATGATATGATATGATTTCAGAATCATAATCCATAATTTTGACCTTACAGTAGAAGAATCCAATGTGGTTATCAGTTAAAGTAGAGTTCATAAAAGGCAGTTTTTAGGTGTGAGTTTTGACCTCAAATTTCAAGGAAGAGTAGTAGAGAAATGGTTTAGGCAAATGCACAGAAGTGGCAAAGAGGACATTTGTGTAGATAAAGAAGTTTCTGCGTGTGACCAGAGAAATGTGGACCACCATGGTGTGCCTCCTTGCCTAATGCCGTCCAGCATTGAGGTGAGAACAATATCATGCCACAGAACAACAAAAACAGCTTAGTGTATGAGTGAGAAACATAGATGCCTCCTGAAGAAGCTGGGCCACCTAGATAAAAAGAAAAGTGCTGAGATGGGTAGATTAGTCTATACCATGATGCTCCCTGAACTGTTTCCACAGAACAATGGGAGAAGATATAGGAATTCCACGAATGGTTAGACACCTCTTTAGAAAATACCTACTTTTAATCCTTGAGATTTAAAAACCTTAGATGAATTTAGCAAACATGTCTCTGCGGATCTAATGAATGACAGTGGTAAAAGACAGACAACAGATCAGAGCAAATTATCTTCATGATATAAGGCATGGGGAGCAGATTTTCTAACACTGGAATTAGAAGGTTCACTTCATTCAGAGCTGGCATCCAAGGGACAAAAGGGCTTGGTGATTGGAATTTTGAAACGTTGGAAGATGCTCACACAATTTCTCATTATTTTTGGTTTTTAAGTCTCAAAACCAAAGCACTACAACTCAAAAGCCAGCTTAAGTTTTCAAATTAACATTTGCTACCAATTAGGTCATAACGAGTGTTTGTCTGAAATGTTTAATGACCATAAGAAATCTTTTAAAATTGAAGCACTTTTATGTTTGTGACTTATGTTACCCTGCTTGACTTATTACTGCAACAAGTTTGATCACCCAGAGAGTTCATAAGGTTTTAAACATGAGTACTTGGCCTTCAAGCAGGATGACAGGGCCCTTGCCCCTCTTTAACATCTTGCAAGGGAAATCTTTCAAACAAAGGGTAAATCTCAATTGCCTGTTTTGTACTTAAACCTCACACTAATCCCATCGCCATCAATAGAAAGTCTGTATATGAGTTGAGTGTGGGCTGCCCATTCATACAGCCACTGAGAAAAGGAAATGTCCTCTTTATTTCCTTGTTAATTCTGGTTTTCTTAACTTTATTTTGGGACCAATTAGTACCTCAAAGAATACTTTCAGACTTTCTTGGGAATACTTCTAAGGTTTCACCATTAAAAGCAATGTTTATTCTAAGTTTTTCTGTTCTTAGTTAACATTTTTTGTTAAGTCTCAAATGCATACTTTATTGAATGCTAGATAACAAACCTTTACAAGATCGTAGGATTTTTCTGTCTTAATCCATCCATATATCCCATACTGTATTAATAGATATTTTAAATTAGAAATGCCCATACATTATTGGAAAAACTTACTTGATCATAATTTTTATTAACATTTCTGAATTTTATTTGATAATATTTTAAGATTTTGCAACAAGATAAAGTAAACATCTAATTATACTTTGAAATCAGGCTTCTACTAGTTTAGATTTTCTATCTGAATATTCAACATTACTGGCATAAAGTTGGTCATAGGATTTTATGTTTTTGAATGATGGCATTGTAGATTTTTTTCTGTATCATTTATAATATTACTCTTATTTTTTCTTCTGAATAACTCTTTTCAGAAGTTAATTTTATTAGTCTTTTCAAAGATTAAGCACAATCTTGAATGTTACTTTATACTCTACTCATTAATTTCCACTCTTACTTTCTACATATTACTACATATTTTTTATATATTTTGCTACATATTACTGAGCTTAGGTTATGTCTTTTTGGTTCAGTTTTGGTAATTCAAATCCATTTGGATGATGAGGTATTTAAATGATCTATTCTTACCTATAGATGGTACTTCATCATTTATTTCTTTGTCCTTATTTATAGAAAACATTTTAAAAGTGTCACAGAAGGTGAGTACAGTTTTTATATCATATTCTTAGTGTACTGTTTCTATATTAAATTCTAATATGAGGTGGAACAAATCTACAGCCAACCAGTAACAATGCAAATACAGTCATTTAGGTAATATTGGTCCAATGAGAAATCACAAGATGGACAAAACCATGATCAACAGATAAGATTATAGCAAGTATAGTCACTTATGTAATGTAGATTAAATGGGGATCTAACGGAGAAGCAATTCACTTACCAACTGTACAAGGATTTTCAATCAGGACTCCTTCCTGAGAGGGGTAGTTTAAAACCTTGGGCCCAGGTGATTCAAACCTACTTAGAATGTCAATCACTACTGTTCATCCTGAGAGGAAGCAGGAGGATGTGGTACTTTTTCTACTTTCGTAATGTTGGCCTTCACTTAAAGTGTCCTGATTGTTCACTGTGTTGGTTCTTTGACTGTCCTCCATATCAGCTCCTTGGCTGTCCTCCATGATGACTTTTCTAGGGCTGGCCCTTTGTAACCTCCTACAAGATATTTAATTAGCTTACCTACTTATAATAGTTAAGATTCTTTAGGAAAAAACTGTGATAGAATTTATAAGAGCTCAACTAGAGTTTTAAAATTTCTTAGCTAAAATTGTTCAAGTTGTTCTGTCTTCTTCAGATAAGACTCGAAAGATTTATGCCATTCTAGTGCTCATGCACATGGTGTAATTTCTTTAAAATTTTATTTATTCTGAGGTTGTAAAACTCCAAGCAGTCATACAAACGGAGCCAAAGACAAATATGCTAGACTTTTCTGGGATGCACAAGATTTTACTGGGAGGCACCAGATAGACCCTTGTAAATAGTTCATAACTTTTAAACTATAATTTGACTTCTATGTCAGGTTCTAAAGTCTCCTCGGCCTTCTCCTCATCTCTTTGTGAGAGGTTATTACTAGTTGCTCCTAGTGGAAATGCTTGTTGGTTACATTCACAGCAGTTTTGCTGATCTTATTATTTGGCCCATGTGTTCTCAACTGTTTCTTTGGCTTTGTCTCCTCCAGACTCAAAACTATACACCTACCCAAGATGACAATTTCTTGGTGTCTATTGAGGGCCTTTAGATAGACTTTCTATCGAGTAACTCTGACTGCTGATCACAACAACCACCCTCGTCAGCTAGAAGCAGCTAGAACAGTTTTTGCCTCTTGCCCCCGCATGGTAGTGGCAGTTTTGGGTACTTCTTCAGAGGGGGGAATATTGTAGTTGGGTAAGTTAATTTTATATTTTGTAGGTATTTAGACAGGATCAGCCCTCAAAGAGCCAACACGGAGGACAATAAAGACATTTACTGAAAGCCAGCATTGTAAAAGAAGAGAATAGGTAGAATAAATAGCAGTTCTTGATATTCTATATAGGTATCAATCACCGGGTAGAAGGCCACGGTTTTAAACCATCTTTTCCAGGAAAAATCCCTGATGTACCCTTACTGGAAATTTTTGCAAACTTCATGCATGATTTGCTTTCCCAGTGGATCCCCCTTTAATCAGTATGATCTAAGCAACTATACTTATAACTCTGTTGGTTGACCATGGTTTTGTTCACCTTGTGATTTCTCACTGAGCCACTATTATCTAAGTGACTGTATTTACAATGTCACTGGCTGGCTGTAGTTTCAGTCCACCGTGAACCTGCCCAAAGTCATGGCTTTGCTTTGTAAAAACTCCTGGGAAGCAAGGTGGGTGGATGACCTATTATTTGATTCCCCCTTCTATTTCTCAATAACTTTTCCTACTCTTAAAAAGTGATAATTTTAATTCTTCAAAATAGTATGCCACAGTTGTCCTTTATTCCTGTTTCCAATCTGTTTGGCCTTTAAATTTATATTCAAATATACGTACATATTTCCATTACATCCATAGAAAATATAGTTTTTTTCTTACAGTGCAAACTCACCTTTTCCTCTGCTTACTCTTTTTAGTCAGGAATCAGATATCACCAGAGATTCGTTCTCAAAAATATTCCACTATAGAATTTCACCATTGTGGAAACATAAGGGTATATACTTATAGAAACCAAGATGGCGAGGATGCTTTATGGGTACCTCTCAAAAAAACAGTTCACTCTTGGCTGAAAAACTGTTGTATGGCCCATGATCATATTTATAAACTGTGGGAGACAGGGGAAGTGGACACAGACAGGTCCCTAGTGGCAAACTCCCATTCCCTGTGAGTCCCACAGCAAAAGGCTTAACAAAAAAACAAAATCAGAACCTTAAGAAAAGGGCTGAGCCCAGGCTCGTCTCTTGCTACTTTGAGCAGTGGCAGCTAAAGGCCAAATACTGTAGCAGCAGAAGAGGGAACCGAAGAACCATACGAGAGCTTGCCTGCACCTTTATTTGGTACCACACCTTCAAACCCATAATCCTAGCATGCGTAAAACAGGGTGGTCCCACAGTAATCCCTGTAGTTGAAGATCCCATAGGACAAGGCAGACATTCTTAAACTCCAGTAAGTTTTAAAGCTAATAATCCTAGTGTAGTAATTCTTATAGTTTAAAATCCTACAGGGTGGGGCAGATGTCCAAAATAATCCCAGTAGTTGATCCCACAGGGTAGGGCAGACATCAGTAAGTCTAAGTAAGCAAGTCATAAATCTAAGTAAATCATCCAAAGTTCCCAACAATAAATCACAAAATTTTCTTTCTCTCTCTCTGTTTCCTTTACTGCACATGGGTGATTCAGTACATCAGATAACAATTAGCGTTTGAATTTAAGGCCATGAAAAGCTAGAGGTAGAAAGCACTATTCCACTTGTGTATGTAAACACGTCAGTAACAATGGATTATATTTCCAGAGTACAACAGGTATTAATGGTAGGGGAATATGAAACAAGATTATTCATCATTGCACTGGATGGTCAATTATATTGAATTTACTCTAAAACTTTTGATTCATAGACTGCTTTTTAAGATCTATGAGGGAGCCAACAGCTACTAGAAAAACAATGAAATATTATATGCTACTGTGGTTAAGTTCATGTCTGCTTGATTGGGTAAAGGACACAGAAGTGTTAAAATATTATTTTAGGGTGTTTACATTTCAAAAAGACTAACATTAGAGTTGGTGGACTGAGTAAAGCAGATGATCTTTATTAATGTGGGGGGACATCATCTAATGGGTTGAGGGCCCCAAAATATCACTTAAGCTGAGCAAAGACAAATTCACTCTTTATGCTTAAGGGAGTGTAAGAAACATGTCTTCATGGGTGCATTCCCAAGCTCCTGGTTCTTGGGATTTTTGACCCAAATTGGGGCTGAATTATACTTTCTGTGCTCCTGGTTTCTCCAAAACTACATGAGCCAATTCCTATAATAAATCTATTTATAACCTATTGATTGAATGTCTGTGGCAAACCTTAACTAATAACCTATTCAGTGTAATAATTTAAATTCTTTTTTTCAACCCCAGTACTAGGAATTGAAATCCAGGGCCTTTGCACTGAGCTACATCGCTACGCCTTTTCAGTTTTTTAACAAGATCTGGTGAAGTTATCCAAGACTGCCCTTGAATTTACAAGGTTCATGCCTCAGTGTATCAAGTAGCTGAGTTCACAGATATGGAACACTGTACCCAGGTTCAATGTAGCAATTTAGAAATTCGGCATTGTAATATAGGAATAGCAAATTAGAACAATACAGTGGAGCCACATGCATATGGGCTGTTCAAATCTTGCCAATACTACTTATAAGTATTGCATAGAATTGCCCTTATAAGCAGTGGAATTTAGGAAAAATTACTCAACCTCTCTGTACATTAATATTCTCATTTATAAAATGAGAAAATCATATTCTGGTTTCTCTTCAGACAGTATAAATCTTTTATCTTTTTTAAAATCAGAAAATAGGTACCTTGCAAGTATGTTGTAAATATTAAATGTATTAATATAGATAAAGTGTTTAGAAAAAGTTTGAGTCAGTAAATGTTCCTAAGTATTAGTTATGATTAGTACTGCAAAGGTTCAAAATAATTGGTTGTGATTCATGTTAACTTTTCTGTTTCTATCACTGGATGAATTATTTATTGTACCTGAACCTAAGTTTCTTTTTAATTATTGAGACATAAAAATATTTACCTCCTATGTTTATTACACTGGAAAATACACATAAAGAGTTATAAAATAGTAACTAGTTTAATAAACATCTACTTACAAATAAGCTTTAAAGTTTGTACAATTATATTGTTAATTATAATATTAGATTTTTGGCAATGTAAAGCCATAATGTAAATCACTTGAATATGTTCATTGCATGCCAAAGAGTCTATGTCTGAGTTTCAACAGTAATCTTAGAAGCACAAGATTAGAGAGAAATCAGGAAATCTAACTTCTAGTCTTAATTATTTTCTTCTCTTCTTGTGGACTTTGTTATGTTCTTCCATTTAAGGGCATGTATTAGATGTGCCATCAGGGCCATGAGTTAGTACTCAGAATGCATCTTTATGTTTTATAATATTGCACTATTAATATTACATTAGTGGCATAATGAGTTAAAAAATTTTTCTGTCCTGAGAAGCTGTCCATGTTTTTCTTGGAAAATAGCTTAAATTTTCAAATCCAATTTTGGAAAGTTGTCTTCCTATCTTGAGAGCAAATGTGGGCTCTGAAAGTCTTCATGGTAAAAGAAATTGTAGTTTAAACATAAACCATTAATGGGAAAATAGATTTCATGAAACCTTTACTATGTGCTATGTTTACACAGATAAATATAAAGCAGAATAAGTAGTCTACCATTGGTATTGTAAGTCTTTAAAATGGCAATAACTTGCTTATTTGAAGCTATGTATAATTTAGCTCATAACTGTGGTTGAGAGGGCTGCACATTGAGTATTACTGGGTGAACTAATGACATTATAAAACTTGATGTACAAGCATAATAGTCAACAAAACATGTTTTAATCCAAATTATTATTCTTCATCTTGCTAGGTTGCAGGAGACACGCATGAAGTTTTATCTGTAACTCTGTATAAGTGGTCATTATCTTTGTATTTTATAGCTGCTATGGCCCTCCCGGACAGTCATTTCAATCTTTGATATGAAAAAGAAAAAGCATTGTTACTTAAGAAACTTTTGAGGTATAATTTATGTACAAATCCTTCATGTGTTTAATATGTACAGTTTTATGAGCTTGGACATATGCATACACCTGTGAATCCACTAGAGCAGCAAAAATAATAAACACATCCATCACTTCCAAAACTCCCTTGTGCCCTCTTTTTTGTTTATATAAGAATTCTTAACGCAAGACATGCTCTCAGAATTTTCCAGTACAAAATAAACTACACATAATGATAAGTACCATGTTGTACAGCAGATCTCTAGAATTTATTCATCCTCCATAACTGAAACTTTAAATGCACTGGACATCTACTCCCTATTTTTCTCTTCCCTGAACTCCTGGCAACTCTCATTCTATTCTCTCTTTCTGTATTTGATTTTAAATTCCTCACAGGAGTGAAATACAGTATTCATCTTTCCTTGACTGGCTTATGACATGAAATCTAACGTCCATATTGTTACATAGGGTGGAATTTTCTTTTTTAAAAGTTGATCACTATTCCATTGCATGTATGATTTTTATTTACTAAATCCTCATGCATTTTCTTTCTTTCATTTCTTCCTCTCTCCTCCCCCCCCCAACCCCACGTGGTGCTGGAACTTGAATGTGGGTCCTACACACTGAGCTACATCCAAAGCCACATTCTCTCTCTTTTTTAAAACAAGGTCTTGTTAAGTCAATAAGCTTATTAAATTTCCATGCTGAGCACAAACCTGTGATGCTTCTCTATCTCAGCCTCCCAGTGTGCTGGGATTACACATCTGTGTCCCTACACCTGGCTCTCTCGTTAGGCTAATCTAATTCTTCCCATGAAGGCTTTATGTAAGGCACACAGTTGAGCTGACTTCAGTACCCTGATGCAGCCTACACAGATACTAATTCATTATTTTCATGAGCAGACCCAGGGCACAGGGTGAAAATTTTGATTTACCTTTGCTTCGATTTCCTTTATATCTTCTAAAATTGTACTGGGAAAAACACATACACAGGCTGACATTTCTTTCCCTTCCCTTTTTCTAATTCCAAATTCCTTCCAATTATTCCTAATAGGAGAAACATACGTTTTTAAACTATTTGATTTTCTTTCTTTAATCACACTCGTAGAAATCCTTATACAACAGTCATGAGGCAGATATGGAAAATGTTAACACAGAACTCTGAAGAAAGATCTAGCAGTTAATTTGGATCCCACCGATACTATTCTACTTAACAACAATTTAACCTTGGCCTTAGTTCATAACGTGGTAGATTCACCTGTACTTGAAACACTGGTATTATTGCCATAGTTTTCAGTTTACTCTTTGAAGGCCAAATGGAAGGATACATGGACGCTCTTGGTGGGCCATCTTGTTCCCACTAAGCTCCTCTGAATGCTGTCAACTATAAATTTTTTTTTTTTTTTTTTTTGAGACAGGGTCTCCCTTTGTGGTTCTGACTGGCCCTGAGCTCAACCTCCAACTCACATCACAGCAATCCTCCTGCCTCTGCCTCCCAAGTGCTGGGATTACAGGAGTGAGCCACCACGCCTGGCACTGTGGTATGTGGTACTGGATTGCCGCTGGGCGTGAGTCTCCACGCCCAGTATTGTTATGTGGTTACCCGGGATCGAACCTGGGTCCTTGAGCTTCCAAGACAGGCACCGGAACCACTGAGCTATATCCCTGGCCCATGCCAACTATAAATCTGAGAACCCTATAAACCTTAAGCTTCTTGAAAAAATATGAGAGCTCGTTTATGGTGTTTCTAAAATTTAAGTTTTTGGATCTTACTCTTCATGGCTTCCTAGTGTCAGTCTGGCTAGTCAGTCTTCTGAACATATATGCTATTTATATTTCAGTCCACAACCTCTTACCTTTCATGCTCGAAACAAATTCAAATATAATTACAAATATGGATTATTAAGTCATTTCATTGTTTGAAAGAAATCATCTACATTTTGTAAAAAGACAGTTCTGTTTTTGCAAATGATTGATCTATTGCTCCTAACCATAGTATGGAACCATTGTTAAGTGTATTATTAGATGCTTTCACCAGGCACTATGGGAACAGAAGCAGCAGGATGATAGATTTGAACCTGGTTTGGGTAACTTAGCAACTTAGAGATATCCTGTCTCCAAATAAAGGAATTTAGTAAAGGACTTGGGATGTTCTTACTCATTGTGAAGCAATAGTTCCAATCCCAGTACCCCTTCACTCAGATACACACACACACACACACACACACACACACACACACACACACACACACACAGAGTAGATAATTTTGAATAGGTTTACATCATTGCAAGCTATAGCAAGTGCATTGTTTATTTTTATCATGTGTATTAGTTCATTTTCTATGTAATAACAAAGTATGTAAAGCTGGGTATTTCATAACGAAAAGAGTTTTATTTGGCACTCAGTGTTAGAGTCTGAAAGTCCAAGACCAGGTGACCCATCCAACTGGCTTCTGCTGAAGGCCTCATTGTAGATAGCATCACACTGCAAAAGCATGTATGGAACACATCATTTGGTGGGACAGGATGCCAGAGAGATGCAAGGACTAGGCTCATTGTCTTTTAAATGACCCACTCTTATGTGATTCCGTGGTAAGCTGACATCAGTCATTTCAGATGTCTGCATACTCAAAGACCAATCACTTCTCACTGGCTTTAACACAAAGAAGTTCCACTACCTCCCTCCCAACAAGCCGCTCTAGGCACCAAGTTTCTAGCACATGATCTTTAGGGTTACATTCAAACTATATCAAAACAACAACATTACATATTTCTCATCTAGTAATTACTTTTCATTTTGGTGGTTCTGGGAATCAAATCAAGAGGCACTTTACCATGGAGCCCTCCAGCCATTTTTGACTTCTTTTTTCGAGACTGGCTCTTATTAAGTTGTCCGTGATGGCCTTGAACTTGCAATCTGTCTCAGTCTTCCAGAATGCTGGCATTACAAGTGTGTGTCACCACAACCAGCCTTAGAAATTACATTTTTATCCTTTCTCTTTATTTAAGGAAATCCTCTATTGTTTAAGTCATTGTATTTAAAAAAAATATATGAACACAATTTCTTGTAATCATTTAGTGAATTTATAGTAATTATATTGAACTATCTGCTTCTTAGTTTAACACCTGAGCCCATGATAATTAATTATTTGTATTTTAAGTATGATTCACACTTTCTTCTTCCTGTAATGATCTTTTAATACTTTGGTTGAAATAGTTTTATATAGTATGTGTGTTAATCAGGTTTTCATTACTGTAGCAAAATACGTGAGGTAATGAATTTATAAAGATGAAAGTAATATACTGGCTCACCATTTTGAGGTTTCACACCATGACTGATAAACTTACATAATGGTGGAAATATGTGGTATAACAAACTGTTCATTTCATAACCAATAATGAAAGAAAGAGGTGAGACTGAAAGTGGACAGGACTGGAGTCCTGTAATCGCTTTCACAAGATACACTCCTTAACCAGCTAAAACCTCGCACATTCTCCATCTTTCAGTTTTTCTTCTATCTCTCATGTAAGCCGAGGATTAAGCCTTCAACACAGAAGCTTTGGGGGAAGATTGCAGATCCAAACATAGGAATATGTTATAGCAATTATGTATTCTGATTTTGTTTCTAAGTTCTTTGATCTCTCAGTAATTTGCCTGGAGTACTACACTGAAAAATCTCTCCTGTTACGTGGATGTTGATATTTTTCAGTCTTATTTTTATTTTGGCTTCTGAGGTGTAACTGCATAGGCATAACCCATGGTATTTTGACTAGGCTGTGTGTTCAAACACTTCAAATCTTTCTTTTTTTTTTGAGACAGGGTCTTACTTTGTAATTCAGGCTGGCCCTGAGCTCAGCCTCATACTCACATCACAGCAATTCTCCTACCTCTTCTGGGATTACTGGCATGAGCCACCATGCCCAGCACTGTGGTATGTGGTACTGATTGCTGGTGGGCATGAGTCTCCACATCCAGTATTGTATGTAGGTACTGGGGGATTGAACCCACGCCCTTGTGTTTGCAAGACAGGCACCGGAACCACTGAGCTAAATCCCTGGCCAACACTTCAAATCTTTAAGCCTTCAACCCTCTGTTGATAGACCTGTGTGTAGCAGAAGAGACGTTCCTCCAGTTCTGATGTTTTGGCTTTTCCTTTCTGCCAGGCTATTGTGGGTTTCCCTCCCCATGGTCATAGCTCTCTACTCAGCCAAAGTTTAGTCCTGTCAACTTTCGATGGATATTTGTGGTAATACCCACTCTGATAAAACTACCAATTTTGCAGACTGAGTTAGACTAGGAAGATGGTACTGGAATCCTGCTCCTATTAACCAAAGCTCTATCCTCAAATTTGTTTTGCAGACAGAACTTGCTCTCCATGCTATTACCCAAATGTCCCCTTAAAATTTTTATAAAAGCTGTAATCATTTTATAGCAAGAGTAATAATGATAATATAAATAAAACTGAAATGGTTGTCATCTACTTTTCCATCTCAAAGTAGATCCTGAATCTTGCCTTATAACTGCATTATATATAGTGGATATGTCTAGAGGGTTGTATTTGGCTGTGAGAGGAAAGGAATGACCCTTAGCTCTCTGAAGCCTTGATAGTTAAAGCTGCAAAAACAAAGCAATAGATTAAATGAGGAAGAGGTATTCAAGTTCTTTATCTACTGGAAGCCAGCCTAGAGGAGTGAGTACTCAACAACCCAATGAGATTAGGAGTTTATACAATTCTCCATGAAGGGGAAGAAAGGGGAGGCTGTAAACAATTTTAGGAAATTATTTCCAGGGGCGATCAGTGAATCTAACCAATAGACAAAGATCAGAGCCAAAGCTTACCTGGTTTCTGGGTGTGGGGTTCGATTTTCAGATTCTCCTGTGGATTCACCTTTCCTGTTTGATGAGATTACAGGGAGAGAGCTCAAGACAATGGCATTCTTTCTGGAAGTGACTTCAGAGAAATCCCCTCCTTGTGGTTTGGAGGGAAAAGGATGGAGGGGGTTGGGGAGGCTGGCTGGGGGTGGGGACGGAGGACAATGGGATCTGGAGCCTGCTCAGAGGTTTGTCTCAGGTTTCATGCTTTGGTGCATTGTTTTCTGAACTCTAACAAATCATTTTCCCAATCTTTCCAGAAAGAAAAGACTTTCCTGATTTTTTTTTCTTTTACTTTAGCCAAGAAAACTTCCCTTCCTGCTAGTTTTTTGTTTTGTTTTTTGTTTTTCTTTCCATAAAACAAATACAAAATCTATGCTAAAGTAGGATATAATTCCTTTAGTAGATTCTTTTCGGTTAGAGTCTTGAACAAATTGTGTTAGGAATTAATCTAAAATGAAGCAATAGCTCTAAAACTGCTTATACATAGGTGACAAAAAAATACAACCAATGTGGAAATGGAGGTAATTGTGAAGAACATGGAAAAACATTAGAAAATCTCCAAACAGTTGTTGGAGATCTTGGGAAATGTAAAGTTTCTGAAGGAGTTTTAGACTTGCAAGTTTGTGACCTAAATTGAATCCTAATTGCTCTTCCTCGGAAGGAAAACATTGACCCCAGGTGGGTGGTTACTCTTTATAATGAGAAAGTAAGGTAAACCAGCCTCTCCACTTAGGAAAACATCCTGTTTTGCTTTTTAGTTACCCCGGGCAGTGGCAAAGCTCAAGTGGGTAAATTTGTTTCTGAAGGACATTTAATTTGAAAGTTCATTCTTTTGCTTTAGAAAACACACACACACACACACACACACACACACACACACACACACACACACACACACACACACCCGTACACAGTCACTTTTTTTTCTTAAACGCAACATGACGGGGGAAAAAAGGAGTGAACAGATGGTAGAACTCCTTCAGCGTGGATTTAGTCGGTTCAGACCGATGGAACTCAAATGCTGGCATTTTTCAGCTCTGAGGTGCAAAGTTGGCCTTTATGTAAGGTAGGGATGGCAGGTGGAGATAACTTCCAACATCATTAAATTGTTTTTGATGAAAAATAAATGTCTGCTGAGCAGATGCACAATGGAAGGGATTTGATTCTCCAGCATTTTACTAACTTCAACTTGAAGGACAGACATCTGCATAAGTGAAAAGTACAAGGAGTGTCCACAGAGCTTGCCAGTTGTTTTTGTGTATTTTACTTTCATGTCCACAGGGCAGGGCCCATTAGCTACTTTCAGCAACCATAGGTAAGACCAGCTCTAGGGCATAAATAAAATTACTTTGAAGGCAGCCATATATTTGCTTACATTAATGTCAATGGTTTTAAAAGAACTGGTTCTTTCAGAGTGAGAAGTCTCTGGATTTGCATTTCTAAAAATCAGAAGTTATATGTAACCTGGGCTGAGTGGCTTTGCAGAACATTTTATGGTTTCCATGAATCCTTCAGGACATCTGGCCCGACCTCTCCTAAATCATACCTGACAGGTGATGGTCAACCCTTCTCAGAAAATTCTCATGACTAGATGGTGCTGCACACTTGGAATTCACCAGTTCCATTTTTAATGTCACTACACATGTAAACATCTCTAATACATAAAGGAGATGAAGAAATTACCAAACGTGGAGGAACTTTACTGTGTCCAGTTGTAACTGTTGAACGCCTTGTTGGTTAGTATGTGTGTCTGTTGCCTGCATCAGAGTTTGAGTTAATTATTCCCTTTAGGTTCAAGAAGGCTGAATTATATAAAGATTAGTATCACAGAACCTAGAATTTGTTCCTTTGTTAGTCACGTGATAACTTTTTTTAATCTCAAAATGTTAATTTGAGGTTGAATTTAATACTAAAACCAATTATAATATCAACATTTCCTGCTACTATCTGTCAGGCATGTTTTTAAGCTCTGTTTCAACACTTACAAGCTTTAAAGTACTTTGGCTATTTCATTCAACCCTCACAACTGTCGGAGTTGGGTGGATTGCTCTTGTCCCATTATTTGGATGAGAAAAGTCCAGTACAGAGTTTTGTCACAGAACACACACTTTTAAACCCTGGAGTCAACCACTCAAAGCTCTACTGGAATTTTCACAAAGTTTTCCTTTATTTCCTATTATAGGCTTAAAGTTCATTTTTTTTTGTAAAGCTCCTTTTTACCTTAGTGATCCAATTTTCCTTTTCTTTCATAACTCATGCTTATTCAAAAATTTCATCTAATTATAATATCTGATTTATAAAATTATGTGGTCAAATTTTTCTTCCTTCTACTTGCCTTCTCTTCCTCTTTCTCTGTTCTTCTTTGTCTTTTTTTCTAAAACACTATAGTTCAGAATGGAATCACATTTTCATTCCTTTATCAAAGCTTTCATTATATTTAAGTTTTTCAAGTTTCCAGGAACTGCATTATCCAGGGAAAACGAACAAATGAACAAAACCAAAACAAAATAGCAAATTAATGTTTCCTACCCATGGTGTAAATGAAGAATGACAATTGTTAATAGATATCTTTGTCATTTGTATATAAATCTTGCAAGACAAGATTTATATCAAAATATATTTATATTATTTAGTATATTTATTATGTTTTATTTTTCTAGTTTCATCATAAGAGATCCACAATGTAGTAATTTGCTTATACGTTTACTTGAACAAGTGTCAAAGTTTAAAAAAGAATTACTTTCAAGTGAAAAGTACTCTTAAAATGTGTTGGAAAGTCTTTACGGGGGGATATGGATTGAAAATACATCTTTTCTTTTCTCTGGTATGACAAAACAAAGATGTAAATGAGTTCTAAAATGTATGTTATATATTGTGAAATAGAAAATACCCAAAGTGAAATGGGGTGAGGGGGGAAAATAATGAGATTATAACAGGAAAGGAAACAAAGTTTTTGTATATAGGGGGTGGAGGTGGTAGGGTGGGTAGGGCTATGGAAAAAAATGAGAATCAAGTTCTGTCATATACTGGTACAAGTTCTCATTTTTGAGTGCAATCATGATGTGTATATGTAATGTACCAATAAAGATTTCAATATAAAAAAAGAAAATACATCTTTTCTCATTACTTATGTTTTTCTTTTTGTCTCTCTTTTTTATAATGTTCACTATTTTATGAATAAACATTGATTTTTAGTATTTGTTGGTGTTCCTTAAAAGAACAACGTTCTGGTATTTATTTATTTTCTCTTTATGTTTTATCAAATATTTGTTAACTACATGCTGCATTATAAATACCATCCTGAACACCATGGAACTACAAGGTAATAAAGAATTACTTTTATGAATCTCTTCATACATCTTCCATAAGACCATAGTCATATTTCTGCACTTTTCAGGTTTACATTAAGAACATGAGTGAAAGAAAATGTCACACTTTTCGCACTGGTCACAGAACCACGCGCTCATTTGAAACTTAGTTTCTCTCCCTATAAGTCATAGGTCTTGGACCCAATCCGTGTATCCCAACAAAATTTCAGGCTCTGATTTTATAAGCAATAGTCAGACATGCTGTTTTCTTCTCATTCAGGTGCAGCAGGTTTGGGTTTGGGTCATTTGACTCTTATCTGTTCTTCTTTTTTCTGATATTGACAATAGAAACTCTAGATATTTAGATCTATACTGGGAAAAAATTTTGGTGGTTTCTAAGATCTCTTTTTACTAACACAGAAAGCGAAAACCTAAGGCTTTTATGTCTTCATTTATGTACCCATGCTTGTGCCAAGTGGTACACTGTATTATATTGCAAATAAAAAATTAGCTGATGGAAATACACTAGAAAAAGACCAGAAGCAACTTCCAGTAGAGATATTTTAAACAAAGTAAAACCATTTGGGTGGAGGGTGGAGAAAGGAGTGCAATTATTATTTTAAAAGCTTTCGACAACAGTCTTTTACATATTCCTTTATAAAAATGTTGTGATGTCTTGTAACTATCTCATAAGTATTCTGAGAGTAAGGAAAATGTTAAAAAACAGTTATGTTACACAGTGATAAACACATGACAAAGGGCTACAAAATGTAATATTTTTATGTATTTTCTGAGATGAGACTAACGGATGAAGAGAAAATCTTTTAGGTTTTTTTGAACTTAAGTATAGTATGAACACACTATAATGTACTAACATGCACAATAAAATTCTGAATTTAGCATCAATGCTAAAGAAACCAGTACAGATTCGTGAGAAACTATATAGAACAGACAGATAATTAAAAAAATTCATATTGATAACAGAATAGAGCATTTACTGTTGCATCTAGACATTTATTCAAAATATTACCATGAAATTTACTAAAGTTATTATTCCTACTGATATTCTGCATCTTATTCTTTCTTTATGGAAGAGTTTATTTTAAAATAAATACTTTAGTTTTTTTATGTTTTGCTTTTCAAGTGTTGTGGCTCTTTTTTCTTATTACATACATAGTATGTCTTTGGGTTTAATAGCACTTTCACAGTATACTATAGTCATTGACATAATATGTTCTAGTTTGGGAAAAAAAAACCACAGTATAATTAAGTTGCAGTCATTATTACTGGTGGTGACACAGGTTGAAAAACAACATAATTTTTCTTTCCTAGAATTCAATGCAGGATGAGATTTTGAGAAGCAGAGATTGTTCCTTTATATTATTTAGTATTTTCAAACTGAAATACTGACATTTTCTGTATGCAATGAACAAATATACTAAGGACAAAAGTCTGTAAGATGTCTCAACTGTTTGTGATTACCAAGAGATGTGTGACATAACCCAGAATGAATATGTTGATATTTGTTAGCTGGCTTAGAAGAGGACCAAATTGTGCAAAAATTCAATTTTTTATTTTTAGAAAAAATATACTCTGTGTTGCTTGTAATGTAAGATCAAGACTATGGGAAAAAGTCACAATGGATCAAGTAACTTTTTCCTTGAGCTGGTAGATTGATTTTGAAAGTCTAATGTTTCAGAGTGCCCCCATGTCTCCATTCTTAGAATTAACGATGGACACCAGATGGGCACCATCTGTATCTATTGTCAATGGACCAATATTTCTCGACAATGGGCTAAAAATATGGGAAGTCAGAAAAAAGAGGCTTTCATAACAAGATACAATAGACTATTTCTTACTATTTAAGACCAAAGTAAAGTATATGTCTGAGAAGTCGAACTAGGTACTAAACTGTATACTATTAAAAATGTAAATATTTCAAGAAAGTACAATAGAATTTATTGGATAATACAACTTGATGGCATTTCTAGGTATTATAGAACATAAAAATCTTTTTTAAATATTGTGACAGGGCTATATATGATTAATTTTGAGACATGGCAAAATATTATATTAAGTCTGTGTGTGTGAGCATTTGATGATGATAAAGGAAAGTCACAAATCTTCCTTGGAGATCTGTTCCCTCAGGTGATTTATATATGACTTCATTGCTTCTAAAATAGATAAGGGCCGGGGATTTAGCTCAGTGGTTCGGGCACCTGTCTTGCAAGCTTAAGGGCCTGGGTTCGATTCCTTGGTAACCACACACAATACTGGTGTGGAGACTCACCCAGCAGCAATCAGTACCACATACCACAGTGCCAGGTGTGATGGCTCACACCTGTAATCCCACCATTCAGGAGGCAGAGGCAAGAGGATTGCTGTGATGTGAGTTGGAAGCTGAGCTCAAGGCCAGCCTGAACTACAGGGCAAGACCCTATCTCAAAAAAAACATAAAGATAAGTAAAATGGCTTCATCCAAACAAAAGTTTACTTACAAAGTAGAAAACACACACTATAAAAATAAATATGAACCCTGATCCATACAAAGTGTGATTTAAAAATAAGATATTCTCAAAGCCTAATACTTACATTTCTGTCTCAGAAGTCTAAACAGTGGTCATATTGTTGGGCGTGGTTCCTCACACCTGTACTCCCAGCACTCTTGGAGGCTGCAGTAGGATGGTCCATTTGAGCCCAACCCAAGCAATTAGTGGGTAAGCAAGAACCTGTCTTGAAATAAAAAATAAAAACAAGGCTAGGGATATAAGTGAGTGTGGAGACCTGCAGTTCATTCTCCAGTACCACACACACACACCACACACACACACACACACAGGCACACTAAACAAAAACAAAAACAAAAAAACTCCCCCAAATAAAACAAGACAAAAGAACTTTATGTTTAGACTCTGGGAAGTATGTATAAATGTTAAAATTCCCAAGAAGCAACTGATAGAAAAAGCTTTATGTAATGAGCATTTTTCTGTTTACAATTATCATTATCTGTGTACAGTTTAAAGTTCAAGGCAAAGTACTAGACCTGATAAAAAGCCAGTTTTAAGTTTAAAGAATTTCATCTGTTTTGTCTATGCTGTGTTGGAGTATCTCCATTCATACAAGTTCAGACCCTCACTGCCCCTCCTCGCTTAAGTATTTTCCTGTCCTGGTGAATGAGGAAGCTGTGCACACTGGAAGGAACTGTCACTTCTGCCTACATTACATTGGTCAAAACAAGTCATCTAACTCTCTCCGGGTAGCAGTTGCAAAATAGAAATCAAATTGTGTGAATAAGGAGGGGGAAAATATTGGGGGTCAATAATTTAATCTGCCAAAAAATTAATTGGAAGTCTGATTATAACATAGAGAGAAGATTTATGAACAGCTAAGTTTAAATCCAGCTATTCCTCAATCCAAAACAAAAATTAGCGAGATATAATCTGAGTTATATGCCTACTCACCCAAGGCAGATGGTGATAATGACTACAATTTACACTGCACTCTGCCCAAGTTGGAAGTCTATTACCACTTGCCCACTGACCTTGTCCTCTTGTTGGTTGTTCTGCAGAGACACTGGGTGAGATTTCAGAAGGCAGCAATGAAGTAGAACCATCTGTCTTGGGTGAGTAGTCATATAACTCAGTTTGTATCACTCTAATTATTACCAACTTGGGTTCAGGGCAGTGTTTACATCATTCATAGCTCCTTATGAAGTCTACTTGATTTTGTGCTATTCACTGGAGCCTTCCATATTTCCTTGTCTTCCATTCTCAGGCTTGTGTTGCTTCTGTCCTTCAGTCTCACTCTGGTACCAGTAGATTCCCAAATTTTTAGTTTTGGCTACTTAAAGTCAGCATAGTGGGTATATGTAGAAAACTAGAACTAACTTGCGTGGCAAATAAGATATTTTCATTAAAATAGCGGAAGCTTAAACATCTTCAAGAGCGAAGAAAGATCATTATGAACACCAAAGAAATAAACTAAGCTTGGGCCGAGGCAGAATCCTTTTCACTTCCATGAGGCCACATTGCTTATATTTTTACTTGCAATTTTTAAAATAATGAAACTATTTTCTTCAGTAAAATTCCACCAAACTTCTATGTAATTGTTCATATCTGAGAATCTGAGTAATGTTAAAAACTGGAAAGATTAATAGTTGTCATAGAATTAGCTGTGCATAGTAATAATGAATGGCTGGCTTTCTAGTCATGCTTATTTGAGCTCTTAAGGCACTAAATCCAGAGACATAGAAATATCCAGAAGAAGAAACTAGCAACTAAAAAATAATAATATGTTATGTAATGATATATAATGGAAATTCTAATATTGTCCTTTTAATCAGTCTTCATTATTATCTTATTTGGTCAAGGAATAATGGCTATTACAAATGTTACAGATGAAGACATTTTCTAACTTGCCTAACCCACATACGTAGCAAGAACTGAGATAGGAAGATACCAAAATTGTGTTACTAGAAGCTTGGCATGGTGACACATGCTTGTAATCCACACACTTGGGAGGCTGAGGCAGGAGGATCACCTTGAATTCCAGGTCAGCATGGGCTACAGACTGAGTTTGAACACAGCCTGAACTACATAGCAAGACACTCTCAAAAAACATAGCAAACAGAAAAAACAACAACCCCCCACCCTCAAACAAACAAACAAACAAAAACCAAATTGTATTTCTAACTCTTAACTATATCGCTGAAGTTGGGAATGTCTGGAACATTAGAAGTTCCTTTCCTTTAGCTACACTGTTGCCTAGTTCGTACCTCTGGATCCATATCTCAGTTTTATGAGAACTTTTAGGGGTTCCCTTTTAATGCTCGACCGCAGCCTCGTTGTCCCAGGCTGTGAGAACGTACCTGTCACTCACCAGACTATCTTCAGAGTCCAACTCGATAGACCTGACCTGCCTAAAACTGTCTGAAGGGAGCCCAAGTTAGTCTTTTTCCTACCACTATTTAATTTTACATCTAACCATGTCCAGACAAACAAACTCTTGAGTGTGGCTTGTGCTCCATTTAAAAATTTTGGGCCATAGTATTTATTGCCTATCACTAATAAAAAGTATTTTAACAAAGATTGAAATAATTGCTCTTGGTTCTGTGTTGGATTGAATCTGTGCCTTCATTAACAGCATTGTATTACAGCCTAACATTTCTAATTCCATTATCCAAAGTGTTAGTAGCTCTAAGCCAGTTGTTAGATGTTGAAAGTTGTTATTGAAAATACTGAAGATTGTGAATGGCTTTCTTTTATCTTGCACATTAGGTCACAGTCATTTGTTCCCTACATGAATTTTTTAAATCACTCGAATGCTATATTTTCTTAAAGGAAAAAATATTGGCATAACTTTATAAACCAGAAACTTTACCTTACTGTTTCTTCCTTTAAATATCTGTTCCTCACCACACTGATATTTATGATATGTGACATATTACCTCTAAACATACAGATTTGGTGTACATTTCTACGCTTGACCATTTCTGTTTATTTTGCCCCTGGAAATACATCAAGCAGGTAATACAATCAATCTTAGTACCATGCAAATGATTTGAACAGCATTTTTTCTGTGATGCTGAATGGTGCTACTACTCAAGCCTTTTTTTTTTCACAATTAGCTTTCTTCTTCTAAAAAGTGTAAAGAAGCATAAAAGATAAAATTTAATCCTATAATTTATTAATAAATATTTGAAATATTATCTGAACTTTTGCATTTAACTTTCCATTTAAAATTAAAATCTTTTTAATGGAAGGAAATTATATCACATGTAAAACAAGATGAATATTACATAGGCAGAGTGGTTAGATTATGATCACTTTATATATTAAGGACAAGTGAGAAAGATCTCTAGAAAAGAGCACTTTTTGTTTAATAATTCATTTTTTAAATGGAGGCACTTTTATTTCATTGGCAAGTGGCAGTGTACTTTCCATGTCCAGAGCAGTTAATCTGAGAGACAGAGAGGTCATATTAGTCTGGAAAATTCAGTGCTCCTAGATACAATGCTAGTATTTTTACAGCTCCTACAATAATTTTTCCAATAGTATTGTCAAGTTATGTAAACCATTGGTTTAAATCTTAGGTATAAAGGGTGTCAATCACGTGGTCACTAAATAAATCACTAAAAGATTTTTGTTTTTTAATTTTACTGTATGAAACTGTCATTTTTATCCCCAGGTGAACTTGTATCTTTTGATATTTCTGTGAGCAAATATGTTTTTTAGTATATGGGAACAGATTTACATCCAAGAACAATTAAAAACCTGGAATAGAGAAAGGTTGAATCCTAAAGTCCGTCCAGTGCCACATAAAGAACTGTGTCTTGAATACATTCATCCATTGTTACTTTCTGTCCCTTCTTTATGTTTGGTTAGTATCAAATACCAGTCTTTTGTTTATTGTATAGTAAGCTTACAAAGAAAAGGAAAATTCTCAGCCATTCCCGTAGACATTTGAATACCATGTTTTAACGCGTGGATCATCCAGACGGAACCTTCAGTTTTCTGACCATTAGCTGGGTCACTGGTTGGGCGCTGCAGGCCTCACCTGCGTAACCTGAGGAGCCCTGCAGTGTGGCTCTTTGATTTGGCTTTCACAGGCCAGTACTTTTTATTTCTTCTCATCTGTCTGCTATCATGTTAACAAGGCCAGGGGAATCTCAGCAGCTCCTTGACAACATCAGAAAATGAGATTAGAATTTCACCAGTTAAAGTAAAGCTCACTTTCAGGGCTTTGGGCTTGAGACTAATGTTTTCATGTGTGACTCCATAATCAAATAAGGAAAAAAAATCTCCACACAAATCCAACAAACAAACAAACAAACAAGGAAAACCGCAGTGGTTACCCACAGGACTGTTGCCCCTGATTGAAACCCAGATAAGCTGCAGACCAAAACAACACAGCATCTTTCACTTTACTGACACATTACTACCAGGCTCGACTTGGTGTTGTTTTTGTATGTTAGTAACTATTACCTAATTTGCATCATGTTAATATTAAAGTTAGGTCAAAAAAGTTAATTATGTGGTTTGTAGCTGCTGCTGGAAGGCAGCTGCTTTATTTTAGTAGTGTAGAAGAAATAGGTGGAATGACGTGATCACTGAGCACCAGAGGTGAGGACTGGAAGAAATATCTGATGGCCTGTGAGCATTTTGGCAACTTCTAAAAAGCTATTTTGATTAATATGAATGAAGCTTAAAAAAAAACTGGAAGGAAGACAATGTTATTTACAGTGTAGGAATGATCAGGAACAGTTAATGAAATATTGTGACTAAACACGGCAAATTAATAATACAGTGTCTAATCTCAAGTACACGCAAGATTTTTTTTTATCCTAAGTAGGCTGAAACAAATTTGGTTGATATTTTCAAGCCACATTTTCCATATGTAATTAAGTTATTTAAAGTTCTGCAATTGAAGTACTTGTCTTTAATAATAAGGTCTGGGTTTATTTGATTACAAATGTGATTTGGAGTAGTTAGATGTCTAACATCTTAATTAGGAAATTTCATTTGCTTTCTTGATTTCTGTCTATACTATAACCAGTTGTTTTATCAATTACACATGACACATAAACAGGCTTTGAAAATTAGCTCATTGTTCATTCCTCATCTTGCAAAATTTGGACAGCAACAGAGGAATACTTTATGTAAATAATATATGTGTGCATAAAGTTGCATGCTGTAGGAAATTAAAATAAAGTGACTCTAATGTTCTTTATTCATTATTAATTAATGCATCACAAGAACTTAAATGGGCCAAGCTATTTTAGTAGGAGTAAAGACTTTTTTTAAAGGAAAAAAAAAAAAGACTGATCTTATAACAAATTTTATTTTTCGGCCAGACTAATTGCTTTTATTGTATTTAAATTCTTACTAGTGCTGAAAGGTAAAAGATGGCTAGAAATCTGGATGACCGAGAAACCCAAACAACTCTTTAAAAGATTTCTCTTCTAGTCCTACACCTGGAGACTGTGCCATCTGGTTTGCATACTGTATTTAGTGTTTTAACTCTTCACATTTAAAAACAATAGCACTACAGCATTTTAGCATGTTGCTTTTTGTGAAAATACATGTGCCATGCATTATGTAATGCAGGTATATGTTTAAAGTTCTTCCTGTGCCTAAACGACATGTGAGGACAGACACTTGCCAGTCTGGTGCTGATATACCATAGTGCAGTGCTGATAAGATGTAATGCGCACATTATCAACCTTGAGTTTATTGGTATTTAGAAGAACATATCTCAGAGATAAATCTGTCAAATTGTGCTTTGCTTTAGGCTTTCTCACGCTTAATTAGTATCCAAGTGACGAAAATGCTTTACTCCTCTTTAATACTTTCATCCCAGGCTGATACTTGCTAGAGGTTGAACTGTTTTCGATTAACTCTATGTGATAATGAAAACCACGAGACAGCCTGGTGTAAGAGTTCTTCTTTCTGATGGTCCATACAAAGCTGAAGTCCTACACATTTTACACTGAACTCTTTCGCTTTCCTATACCCAGAACTCAAACTAATTGTGAAAGTGTGGGAAATGATATTATCTAGAGTGATTACTGTTTTGTAAGGTCTGTTTAAGTGAAGAGTTTAGCTATTTGTACTGGACTGCAGAAAACACACTCTAAGGGTTCAAGCCAGTTTTCATTCTTCTACAGACAGGCGGCGAGTCAGATTGGTAATTTTATTCCTGGAGTAAAATATTGGAATATTGAGACAAATGTACTTAGGGTTCTTCTCCAACATAGTCTATCTTCTTAGTTCATCACTAATGACTATTAGTCATGGTTTCCCTTGCATGATAATTCATAGTGCAATTTGTAAATTTATCAGAATTTTAAAGATACTCATATATTTTATCATTTTTCTCTACTCAGTTTTCTTCTCCATTAATTGCAGCAATCTTAAATAATAAAAATGTTCATATAAAATGTTCTTGGACATAACCTGTGGGGTTTTTTTTTGTTTTGGTTTTTTTTTTGTTTTTTTTTTTTACTGTAAGAGTAAACTCAATCTGTTTCTGTAAGTGGAAGGTTTATCAGAAAGGTAGTGAGGAAAAGTAGGAAAAATATTTTGAGCATCTCCATGAGGCACTATAAACTACTATATAATTTTTCTTGGATCTCTCTATCTATAGCTCCCAGAAGAGAGAAAGAGGGGCTCCAAGTAGCCTAGCCAATCGCCATTAGAACCGACAGGAACATTAGGCAGACTTTCCCTTGCAGCCTCCTTGCAAGATGGTTTCCATGCCTTCGTTCCCACGGACGTGCTAATTAGCTGTAGTCCAGGCATGGCATACATAGTAAATTAAAGAGAAAGGGAGAGGAAGGTTGTGACAAAACAGACCCATGCGAGTGGGGTATGAGATGTCTCACAAGGCACATCTGTAAGTTGTAGCCTGACCATGCTTTCGGATGTAGAGAAAATCAATATTTCATGTTATCAAAATTTACTACTTGGGTTGTTCAGAAAAAAAGTAATTGACAGTTATCAGAGAACATTATAAATATGTGCAAATTAGAAGATAGGTTAAAACTGATTTTATATTTCAAGGTACTGCTTTCATCAGTTCAGTGCCAAAATGTACTTAGTCACTTAGAGCTAAAAAACTGACATAAACCCACATGGTTAGATCCTCCAATTTCATTAAAGAAATACGTTTAAAATAAATTGAATCATGATGGAATGAGTTGAGTGGCTACTTAATGGTCTATTTCCTACATAGTTCAACAAATAGAACATGTTTTCAAAAAGAAGAAAAGTCATGAAAATACTTGCAGACATAAACGCATAATAAATTTTTAAACTGCAAAGCCAATAAACGAGATAAACTGGTGTCATGCTAAGGAAACCATCCTTGTTCATTAAAGGCGAACATCTGAGACCACTAAGTGATCTGTCCCTTCCACTGCCACAGCAGGAAGGTGCCAAGTTACAGGTGTCAGGTTCACTCCTCATAGGCTTGCACTGAACTTTGCTTGAAACGCTGCCACACAGGTTCAGAGAAAGATTGCTGCCTGACAACAGTGTTTGTGAAAACTTGGATTATATTCACATGTATACATATAATGACATAGGCAGGGTTTTAAAGCATCTTAAGAGAGAAGTCAGATGCAACAGTCTTTGACAAAAGTTGAAATCCCTGATATAGTTTAAGAGACTGGGGGAGCAGCAGATAAACCCCTGCTGATGTTCCTGTCCTTGAAGCTGAAAGCTCTTAATTCTTAGAGATCAGATCTACTAGCTTATCTTTCACTCCTTCTACTGTCAAAATACACTGTAAAAGTTAATATTTTGGAATATCCCAATTTATCTCGGTTTTTTAAACATTAAATGCTCAAACAAGGGATTTTGTGAATATTAACTTTGTGCATCATACCAATTTGTCATTAATAAATAATGACTTTTGTTTTATACACTTGGCATAGTTAGATCTATTCAGTCTGATAGAGTTTTAAAAATTATGCTTTAGAAAATTCTGGCTAAAATTTTTAAATTTTGTTACATTCTTGAAATTCAATATTGTTTTAGAGCTTCTTGGATGTGTTTTTTTGCATTAATTATTTATTTTAAATTTTACTTTTACATATAAAATGGAGAAGCTACATGATATGGTTTAAAATTTTTCTATGGAAATAGACTCCTTTATGGGCTGGGGATGTAGCTCAGTGGTGCAGTGCCTGCTCAGCAAGTACAAGGCTCTGAGTTCAGATCCTGATACCAAAAAAGAGAGAGAGGGGGGAGGAGGAGGAAATAGAACAGGAAGAGGAGGGGGGGCAGGGAGGAAGGGAGAGAGAGAGAGAGAGAGAAAGAGAGAGAAGAGAGAGATTGTTTTGTAGAAAAAAATTTTGAAAATAACGACAAGTGCCTATACAGTTCTACCAGCTGAGCTATCACAAGGAGCCCTTGAAAATAATAACAAATCAAGAAAAAAAATTTTTAAGGTTTTTTGAGACAGGGTCTCGCATTGTGGTTCAGGCTGGCCCAGAGCTCAGCCTCCAACTCACATCACAGCAATCCTCCTGCCTCTGCCTCCCAAGTGCTGGGATTACAGGCGTGAGCCACCACGCCTGGCACGGTGGTATGTGGTACTGGTTGCTGCTGGACGTGAGTCTCCATGCCCAGTATGGTATGTGGTTACCGGGGATGGAACCCGGGTCCTTGCACTTGCAAGACAGGCGCCGGAACCACTGCAGTAGAACTTTTGCTTTGTTTCCACATCAGAAAGCAGTAGCCACTAGCCAAAAGCCACAAGTGGCTTTTTGTTTTGGCACTTTATAATTAATGTGAGGATGTAAACTTTAAACTTTATTTATTGTGATAGGTTTAATTTTAGTAAGATGGCCAGTGACAATTCCTCTGAGTAGCATAATATGAAGTACTCCCTCAATGAACAGTGTATTTCATTTTCTTAGCTACGACCTTGATGCTACAGTATTTCCCAAAGAAACCTTTGGAAAACAAGAAAGTTATATATGAGGAAACCTTTGAGTTAGGTAACGTAAGAGACATTTCAAAATAGTTTAGGCATTTATTGTATTTTTGTGCTAGTGGACCAAATTTACTACTACTGATTTACAAAACAGCATGTAGTTTTGTGGTATTTGCTCTTAGGCTCTTGCCAAATGCAATTTAACTTGCTTTTTGAATGCATAGGCAACTTTTTGGAAACAAATAAACATGCAAAATAGATGATTTCCTATTGATTTAAAATACGAAACCTAATACCACAGGGAAGATTTAGTAACTCATGCAATTCTAAGCAATAAAGTATATTCTGAAACAAAATAAACCTTGGACATCTACATATATTATGTACAATTGTGCAAAATTAAAATAGATGAAATGGTGCTAAATGTTTTAATTCTTTATTCCACTCCTATTAATTCATTAACTTTAGAATAATTCAGTGTCAATAATTTATAGCCAATTTCTAAATTGCTTTGTTATTTCTAATTCAGTTACTGCCCCCCACCCCCGCATGCTTATTTCGTGCCCAAACCCTGTTAGTTTTCTCACTGAATATGTTATTGCTCCCTGGTTTCCAGTAAACTCTCCTGACTTCTGTGTTTCTAATCACGGTCTCCATTAAACAGTCACAGAGGTTATTGTCTGGTTATGTTTGCAGTTAGTAGCTCTTAGCTTTATCTACTTAGTGGTGGTTTACAAATTCCTGCTAATGCTAAATTAGAACAGTCATTTCTGGTGGCTTCCACTCTTATTTTTCCTTTCTTCTTCCCCTGTTGCAGATCAAGATGGGGGAGGAGTGGAGACCATTCAGAAGAGATGAAAAGCTTTAACAAACTCACCCTGTGGGACAGTGGATAAGGAAGATCACAGTTGGTTAGCCTGGGGATCTGGATCTTATTAATGTCACTAGGCTTCTCCAGTCCTCGGTGGCAGAAATCTGGATTCTTCCTGCTGTTAACAGGCTTTAACATGAACTGAAGTTCACTAAACTTCTGTAACTGAAAAAACTCAGAGTTGTTGAAATTTTGCCCCTCCTTCCACAGTAAGCAAATGGATGGAATTGGTGTCACCACTATGTAGTTGCTCCATGTCCAAAACCTGACCTACATTAACGTACATCATTTGGACAGCCCCTATTTCGGTTGTAACCTCCTTCCTAAATTTAGACATCAAGACTTGTTGCTTCGTAAACCACTAGAAGAGAATGCTCTGTAATCTATTTTCTATATAGTGTTTGTTCTTGGCATCTGGATTGAAGTGAACTTTGGCTGTGCCAGTTTAACTAATATCTCAGATATTTTCAGAAAAATAAGAAATTGCAAGGAAAAGGTAAAAGGAGTGTGACATCTTATGTATGAGCAAAACAATTTAATTATTCTTTCATAAATCATTTAAAATGTTAATAAAAATAAAGTTTCCTTCTATTGAAGGTATTTGTTGATATGTTGGAGTAAATCAGACGTATTTTACGAAAAAGTATACAATATGTTTTGTGCAGTCACATATATATATATATGTAATAATATATGTGCATATGATTTAGCAAGAAAGTAAATAAGTTATTACTATTTTAGAAAATAATGTGATCTTTTAATTTTAGTTGTGATAGCATCACCTTAATATTTTATAGTATTAATTTTTTATGGCAAAATAGCTCTTCTTGACTTGAAAAGTTCTAATGCAAGTTCTGGTTAGTGATGTTCAGTAAAATGAGTGCAATAATAATACAAGACATTGAGTTATATGGAGAAAAAAACCAAGATACCATGAGTGAGGATTTTTACATTTTATTAAATATTTTAATTTCTCAGAAACTGTAGAAATATATAAGGAACCAGCACAAATAAAATAATTCAGTTTATTTACAGTAAAATATCAAACAGTCAACTAAAAGTGGCTATTACTTACCTAGCACCTACTTCTTTTTTTCCAACTTTTCATATACTGTATTTGCTTGTATGATAATTAGGTTGTTGCATATTTATCCACAGGTCCACTCTATGAGGTAGATACCAGTATTGTCTGCAGTTTTAAAATAAGTAAACTAAAATACCAAAATATTGAGAAATTTGTCTTTGATCACACAGCTGGTAAACTGGAAGTTACGTTCAATGGCGGTAGTTTGGCCTAATATCTGTTGCAGTATTTTTAATTTTTATGCCACATTGTCTGTCTCTATTCTTTTAAGAGCATTGCTCTCTTCATCATTACTTTCAAATCTGCTACCATGCATCCCCATCTCCTTTAAGATATCTGAATATGTTGAATAATTTTATATATTTAGTCACCTTGGTCATCAGAGGTAGACCATCACTTTCTTATTAGTAATGGAGATTGTTTCTAAGAAAACTAGAAGAGAGGGGCTACAATCTAGCTGAAAAGTATTTCTTGGCTCTTTATTAAAGGCCCATAGTCACTGGTGGGGAAGGAACGGCTGAGGAAGAGGGAGATAAATCTTTTCTAACTAATTGCAGTTCAATACTATGTTTCGGGTTGCTGGTTTGGTATATATTTCTGGTCTGATCTTCTTACAGGGGATATGTGTAGTTTTCATGGGTTCAGCTGTGTGTCTCTGAATGGATGTTACCCTCCATCCATGAGAGTGACTCCCTATTAGACTGGATAGCTAGTTGCTTAATGAGAGCTTTGCTTAGCAGGCTTTTGGATCTTGTACTTCTCTTTCATCAAGTCGAAGCTGTGGGAATTCCAAAGCCCTCTTCAGTACTTTCCAAGGAAAATAACCGGTATGCACTGAGGAGTCTGCTTTATTTTCAGCATTTCAGATTCAGGCTATAAATGAAGAGAAGTACGATGACAAACTCAGGCAAAGCTCATCCTCCATGTTTACTGTTAAATAATGCCAATATTATGGAAGATAGATTATTGATCTGAATTTATAAATACTTGATTATATATTAGAGTTGATCTCTGAAATACAGTGTGTTGACTTCTAACATTTTTACAGTATGACAGTGTAAAAGTAGTATGCACTCAGTAGAAACTATACTTCATGTCTTGAGTTTTGAACTCCTGGGCCAATGGTGTGTGTTATGATTCTCTTCACACTAGGCAACACTAGTGAGCTGTAGCTCCCCGCCACCCACACACTTAGAAGGGTAAACAACTGATACCTAACAGGCTTTCAGATCCTTCAGAGTTGTCATTCTTGTTGACTTAGTAGCTTAATGCAACTGATAAAAATTATTACAATAAAAAAATCTACCTTGGCAATTATCCAGTTGGTCATTTTACAGGTTAGTTAAAAGTAATGTCTTTACAGAAACAGAAATGTAAGGATTCATGGTCATTTAAGTTATGTTTCCTATATTACTGATTTTTGAGAAAAGAATTGTCTCAAATTCTAGAAAATGTGAAAGATGGAAAGTGCCTTACTTTCCTAACGAATCATATAAATTGGGAGAGGGTGACTAGGAAAGGATCAGCTTGTTCATCTCACGGTATTGCTAGGAAACTTTGATTTCCATGATGATTTAATTCTCTGGTTATTCTGCTGCTGTAGACCTATAAAGATTCTGATTTTTTCATTGTAAGGATATGAAGGTAGAAATGATCATATATTGCTGGCTGGGGGCATACTTGTGAAAGAAAGTATCTTATTCTCTAATAAACTTTATGAGAGGAGGAAATACTCCTGTGGATGGATATTTTTTAGCACATGGGCTAATCCCAATAAAAATGGACCAATAGAGTGAAATATTGCACAAGACTCTGCAGAATTATCATAAGGTTGATTCTCTTCTTCAAGCCATTGCTTGTTGCTTAGTTTTCGTTATTCAGAATTTTTCAGTGTTTCACTATAACAGTTTTATTATTTACTTTATTATGTCAGAGTGGCAAAGAGTGGACATTTACTCCATAATGAGAAGAAGGAAGATAACAAGATGGCAATGTAATTTGGGGGAAGTACTTAACAAGTCGGAAGCTTGGGAAACTCAACTTCGCTGAGGTCCTTCATATATCCTTTTTTAACATGCTCACCTTTCCTGTTTGGTGAAGCAAACACGTATATTTATACTGAAGAAATGAGTTAGTGGTCATTCTTTCGTCTTTTTCTAATTGACTTTTTCCAGCAGCTTCATGTTCAGTTCTGTTCGTATTTGTTAGTCACAGTTTGTCATCATTTTGAGACCCTGGAGAGCCTCCTTGAATTCTTCTCTTTGTGCATTTTTCTCAGTGAAATGTCAAGCCCTGATACTTTATCATCCATACAAGGGATGATTGGCTAATAAGGTGAATGTTACTGCCACCCACCTGCCACCCATGGGAAGGCAGAGACCCTCAATAAAAGAAGTGTCATGATGAACCCTAGTAACAGTATGTGATAAGTTTAGAGCTGTTGTGTGACATCACTCAGTTGTGAGTTACAGTTGAGAGAAAATGTGATACTTTGTCAGTGTCACTGGTTGCAGGGTTATGCCATTTCAGATCCCAACTTTTTGAGATGTCATCACCAGAGATGACGCTCGGGTTATGTCTATGATCCTAAGGCCCACATTCAGAGTCCTCAGTGGACCCTGCCTAGTTCGCCTTATGTTCATCAATCAAAAACAAGTCTCATCAATCAAGATCTAACATCAGGATGATATTGATTTTACTATATGAATGTGATTGAATTGTGTGAGCTGAGTTTGTATCTAGAAGTACTATAGTGAACTCTGAATACTCTGAAGGATCACTACAGCATTTGAGGAGTGACGAGTACAGAAAAATGGGCAGAGAAATGGGCCAGTGATTTCACCCTATCACGATATTGCTTCTGGTAAGGTGTTTTCTGTCAGACAAAAATGTTACAGTGACTCATCCGAATTACTCACCACATCTGGCACTGTGCCCCTGCTAGCTCTTCCTTAAATTCAAAATGACTGTTGAAAGGAAGCATTTTGAATAGATTAAGGGCACTGAAGCAGCCATGACAGCATGAACAGACACTCATGGAAGAGGATATCCAGAACCTCTCCAGAAAGTGGCAAGAAAAATAGGATAGCTGAGTCTGAAGTGACAGGGAAATATTTTAAGGGGAACTAATGAGAATGTATCTTTCACTACAACAATTTTTGTAAAAATTTAAATAGGAAATAGTAATAGGAAAGTTCTTCTCCCTCCCCTCCCTCCATTTTCTCTATTACTGTTTGACATTTTCCACATAAACTTCTGATCCAGTATCTGTATTCAGTTTTTATGTTTCTTTCTTTCTTTTCTTTTTTTTTTTTTTAGGTTTTTTGAGACAGAGTCTTGCTTTGTGGTTCAGGCTGGCCCTGAGCTCAGCCTCCAACTCACATCACAATCCTCCTGCCTCTGCCTCCCGAGTGCTGGGATTACAGGTGTGAGCCACCACGCCCGGCACTGTGGCATGTGGTACTGGTTGCTGCTGGGTGTGGGTCTCCACACCCAATATTGTTATGTGGTTACCGGGGAATCGAACCCAGGTCCTTGCGCTTGCAAGACAGGTGCCGGAACCACTGAGCTAACTCCCCGGCCCTCAGTTTTTATGTTTCTTTGACATCAACTCAAAGTAAAACATATTTCCTCCTTACCTAGCCACACTCATATGCATGAAGCTAAAATTAAGGAACACCGGACCATTTGGAGGCTGGTGTTTCTCACACTTATACCATTATTCATACTGCTCTAGAATTTTCCATAGTCTAGAATTTTCCAACTTGTGCTAGTTCTAGCTCTTTCCTCCATTAATCAGGCCTCTTTGCTGCAGGATCATTGCAGATGGGAGTTCCTCCAGGAAATCTGCTGCATTCCAGCTGAGGAAGGAGCCTCCTCAGGGCTAAGGTAACATTCACTGCATTGCCTGTACTACTTTATCATGGTTTCTATGCCTAGTCTTCCCCACTAAAATATATTTTTCTTCCAAACATCTAGCTTAACATATAAAACACCTTTAATTTATTTGAATCAATAAATGATTTCCAAGGTACCTCTGAAGAAAGACCTTGCACCCAAGACCAAGCTGGAAGTACCCTAGTACCCCACCTACTTAGTTCCTGAGGAATCATTTTCACACACTTTGAAGACTATCCAGTGGTTCAAAATTCCTAAATTCAAAACCTCTAAAATACTAAGGAGAGGCTTTCTTTAATTTCGTTCTATTCTCTGTTTTAAGTAGACTTGCTACAACTTCAGAGTCCCTCTGCTTCTCCTGCAGGATTCACAGTCTTTTCTCTCCAGATTCAGTAAACTTGGTAAGATGATCAGGTACATAATTTACAGATATTTTCCCA